>CATNEM010000215.1:0-302333 GCA_950096795.1 Macrostomum cliftonense
GCTTGCTTCTGCAGCATAGTAGGTGATTTTAGATGTGCGCAAACGACTCAATTCGGCGAAATAAAGCGATTTACGCACACTAAAGCATCGCATAAAGTGTGTAGGCGAGCGGGCCGCACATTTTGTGCACACTGTTTCTGCTTGCTTCTGCAGCATAGTAGGTGATTTTAGATGTGCGCAAACGACTCAATTCGGCGAAATAAAGCGATTTACGCACACTAAAGCATCGCATAAAGTGTGTAGGCGAGCGGGCCGACACGTTTCGTGCACACTGTTTCTGCTTGCTTCTGCAGCATAGTAGGTGATTTTAGATGTGCGCAAACGACTCAATTCGGCGAAATAAAGCGATTTACGCACGCACACTAAAGCATCGCATAAAGTGTGTAGGCGAGCGGGCCGACACGTTTCGTGCACACTGTTTCTGCTTGCTTCTGCAGCATAGTAGGTGATTTAGATGTGCGCAAACGACTCAATTCGGCGAAATAAACGATTTACGCACACTAAAGCATCGCATAAAGTGTGTAGGCGAGCGGGCCGACACGTTTCGTGCACACTGTTTCTGCTTGCTTCTGCAGCATAGTAGGTGATTTTAGATGTGCGCAAACGACTCAATTCGGCGAAATAAAGCGATTTACGCACACTAAAGCATCGCATAAAGTGTGTAGGCGAGCGGGCCGACACGTTTCGTGCACACTGTTTCTGCTTGCTTCTGCAGCATAGTAGGTGATTTTAGATGTGCGCAAACGACTCAATTCGGCGAAATAAAGCGATTTACGCACACTAAAGCATCGCATAAAGTGTGTAGGCGAGCGGGCCGACACGTTTCGTGCACACTGTTTCTGCTTGCTTCTGCAGCATAGTAGGTGATTTTAGATGTGCGCAAACGACTCAATTCGGCGAAATAAAGCGATTTACGCACACTAAAGCATCGCATAAAGTGTGTAGGCGAGCGGGCCGACACGTTTCGTGCACACTGTTTCTGCTTGCTTCTGCAGCATAGTAGGTGATTTTAGATGTGCGCAAACGACTCAATTCGGCGAAATAAAGCGATTTACGCACACTAAAGCATCGCATAAAGTGTGTAGGCGAGCGGGCCGACACGTTTCGTGCACACTGTTTCTGCTTGCTTCTGCAGCATAGTAGGTGATTTTAGATGTGCGCAAACGACTCAATTCGGCGAAATAAAGCGATTTACGCACACTAAAGCATCGCATAAAGTGTGTAGGCGAGCGGGCCGACACGTTTCGTGCACACTGTTTCTGCTTGCTTCTGCAGCATAGTAGGTGATTTTAGATGTGCGCAAACGACTCAATTCGGCGAAATAAAGCGATTTACGCACACTAAAGCATCGCATAAAGTGTGTAGGCGAGCGGGCCGACACGTTTCGTGCACACTGTTTCTGCTTGCTTCTGCAGCATAGTAGGTGATTTTAGATGTGCGCAAACGACTCAATTCGGCGAAATAAAGCGATTTACGCACACTAAAGCATCGCATAAAGTGTGTAGGCGAGCGGGCCGACACGTTTCGTGCACACTGTTTCTGCTTGCTTCTGCAGCATAGTAGGTGATTTTAGATGTGCGCAAACGACTCAATTCGGCGAAATAAAGCGATTTACGCACACTAAAGCATCGCATAAAGTGTGTAGGCGAGCGGGCCGACACGTTTCGTGCACACTGTTTCTGCTTGCTTCTGCAGCATAGTAGGTGATTTTAGATGTGCGCAAACGACTCAATTCGGCGAAATAAAGCGATTTACGCACACTAAAGCATCGCATAAAGTGTGTAGGCGAGCGGGCCGACACGTTTCGTGCACACTGTTTCTGCTTGCTTCTGCAGCATAGTAGGTGATTTTAGATGTGCGCAAACGACTCAATTCGGCGAAATAAAGCGATTTACGCACACTAAAGCATCGCATAAAGTGTGTAGGCGAGCGGGCCGACACGTTTCGTGCACACTGTTTCTGCTTGCTTCTGCAGCATAGTAGGTGATTTTAGATGTGCGCAAACGACTCAATTCGGCGAAATAAAGCGATTTACGCACACTAAAGCATCGCATAAAGTGTGTAGGCGAGCGGGCCGACACGTTTCGTGCACACTGTTTCTGCTTGCTTCTGCAGCATAGTAGGTGATTTTAGATGTGCGCAAACGACTCAATTCGGCGAAATAAAGCGATTTACGCACACTAAAGCATCGCATAAAGTGTGTAGGCGAGCGGGCCGACACGTTTCGTGCACACTGTTTCTGCTTGCTTCTGCAGCATAGTAGGTGATTTTAGATGTGCGCAAACGACTCAATTCGGCGAAATAAAGCGATTTACGCACACTAAAGCATCGCATAAAGTGTGTAGGCGAGCGGGCCGACACGTTTCGTGCACACTGTTTCTGCTTGCTTCTGCAGCATAGTAGGTGATTTTAGATGTGCGCAAACGACTCAATTCGGCGAAATAAAGCGATTTACGCACACTAAAGCATCGCATAAAGTGTGTAGGCGAGCGGGCCGACACGTTTCGTGCACACTGTTTCTGCTTGCTTCTGCAGCATAGTAGGTGATTTTAGATGTGCGCAAACGACTCAATTCGGCGAAATAAAGCGATTTACGCACACTAAAGCATCGCATAAAGTGTGTAGGCGAGCGGGCCGACACGTTTCGTGCACACTGTTTCTGCTTGCTTCTGCAGCATAGTAGGTGATTTTAGATGTGCGCAAACGACTCAATTCGGCGAAATAAAGCGATTTACGCACACTAAAGCATCGCATAAAGTGTGTAGGCGAGCGGGCCGACACGTTTCGTGCACACTGTTTCTGCTTGCTTCTGCAGCATAGTAGGTGATTTTAGATGTGCGCAAACGACTCAATTCGGCGAAATAAAGCGATTTACGCACACTAAAGCATCGCATAAAGTGTGTAGGCGAGCGGGCCGACACGTTTCGTGCACACTGTTTCTGCTTGCTTCTGCAGCATAGTAGGTGATTTTAGATGTGCGCAAACGACTCAATTCGGCGAAATAAAGCGATTTACGCACACTAAAGCATCGCATAAAGTGTGTAGGCGAGCGGGCCGACACGTTTCGTGCACACTGTTTCTGCTTGCTTCTGCAGCATAGTAGGTGATTTTAGATGTGCGCAAACGACTCAATTCGGCGAAATAAAGCGATTTACGCACACTAAAGCATCGCATAAAGTGTGTAGGCGAGCGGGCCGACACGTTTCGTGCACACTGTTTCTGCTTGCTTCTGCAGCATAGTAGGTGATTTTAGATGTGCGCAAACGACTCAATTCGGCGAAATAAAGCGATTTACGCACACTAAAGCATCGCATAAAGTGTGTAGGCGAGCGGGCCGACACGTTTCGTGCACACTGTTTCTGCTTGCTTCTGCAGCATAGTAGGTGATTTTAGATGTGCGCAAACGACTCAATTCGGCGAAATAAAGCGATTTACGCACACTAAAGCATCGCATAAAGTGTGTAGGCGAGCGGGCCGACACGTTTCGTGCACACTGTTTCTGCTTGCTTCTGCAGCATAGTAGGTGATTTTAGATGTGCGCAAACGACTCAATTCGGCGAAATAAAGCGATTTACGCACACTAAAGCATCGCATAAAGTGTGTAGGCGAGCGGGCCGACACGTTTCGTGCACACTGTTTCTGCTTGCTTCTGCAGCATAGTAGGTGATTTTAGATGTGCGCAAACGACTCAATCGGCGAAATAAAGCGATTTACGCACACTAAAGCATCGCATAAAGTGTGTAGGCGAGCGGGCCGACACGTTTCGTGCACACTGTTTTCTGCTTGCTTCTGCAGCATAGTAGGTGATTTTAGATGTGCGCAAACGACTCAATTCGGCGAAATAAAGCGATTTACGCACACTAAAGCATCGCATAAAGTGTGTAGGCGAGCGGGCCGACACGTTTCGTGCACACTGTTTCTGCTTGCTTCTGCAGCATAGTAGGTGATTTTAGATGTGCGCAAACGACTCAATTCGGCGAAATAAAGCGATTTACGCACACTAAAGCATCGCATAAAGTGTGTAGGCGAGCGGGCCGACACGTTTCGTGCACACTGTTTCTGCTTGCTTCTGCAGCATAGTAGGTGATTTTAGATGTGCGCAAACGACTCAATTCGGCGAAATAAAGCGATTTACGCACACTAAAGCATCGCATAAAGTGTGTAGGCGAGCGGGCCGACACGTTTCGTGCACACTGTTTCTGCTTGCTTCTGCAGCATAGTAGGTGATTTTAGATGTGCGCAAACGACTCAATTCGGCGAAATAAAGCGATTTACGCACACTAAAGCATCGCATAAAGTGTGTAGGCGAGCGGGCCGACACGTTTCGTGCACACTGTTTCTGCTTGCTTCTGCAGCATAGTAGGTGATTTTAGATGTGCGCAAACGACTCAATTCGGCGAAATAAAGCGATTTACGCACACTAAAGCATCGCATAAAGTGTGTAGGCGAGCGGGCCGACACGTTTCGTGCACACTGTTTCTGCTTGCTTCTGCAGCATAGTAGGTGATTTTAGATGTGCGCAAACGACTCAATTCGGCGAAATAAAGCGATTTACGCACACTAAAGCATCGCATAAAGTGTGTAGGCGAGCGGGCCGACACGTTTCGTGCACACTGTTTCTGCTTGCTTCTGCAGCATAGTAGGTGATTTTAGATGTGCGCAAACGACTCAATTCGGCGAAATAAAGCGATTTACGCACACTAAAGCATCGCATAAAGTGTGTAGGCGAGCGGGCCGACACGTTTCGTGCACACTGTTTCTGCTTGCTTCTGCAGCATAGTAGGTGATTTTAGATGTGCGCAAACGACTCAATTCGGCGAAATAAAGCGATTTACGCACACTAAAGCATCGCATAAAGTGTGTAGGCGAGCGGGCCGACACGTTTCGTGCACACTGTTTCTGCTTGCTTCTGCAGCATAGTAGGTGATTTTAGATGTGCGCAAACGACTCAATTCGGCGAAATAAAGCGATTTACGCACACTAAAGCATCGCATAAAGTGTGTAGGCGAGCGGGCCGACACGTTTCGTGCACACTGTTTCTGCTTGCTTCTGCAGCATAGTAGGTGATTTTAGATGTGCGCAAACGACTCAATTCGGCGAAATAAAGCGATTTACGCACACTAAAGCATCGCATAAAGTGTGTAGGCGAGCGGGCCGACACGTTTCGTGCACACTGTTTCTGCTTGCTTCTGCAGCATAGTAGGTGATTTTAGATGTGCGCAAACGACTCAATTCGGCGAAATAAAGCGATTTACGCACACTAAAGCATCGCATAAAGTGTGTAGGCGAGCGGGCCGACACGTTTCGTGCACACTGTTTCTGCTTGCTTCTGCAGCATAGTAGGTGATTTTAGATGTGCGCAAACGACTCAATTCGGCGAAATAAAGCGATTTACGCACACTAAAGCATCGCATAAAGTGTGTAGGCGAGCGGGCCGACACGTTTCGTGCACACTGTTTCTGCTTGCTTCTGCAGCATAGTAGGTGATTTTAGATGTGCGCAAACGACTCAATTCGGCGAAATAAAGCGATTTACGCACACTAAAGCATCGCATAAAGTGTGTAGGCGAGCGGGCCGACACGTTTCGTGCACACTGTTTCTGCTTGCTTCTGCAGCATAGTAGGTGATTTTAGATGTGCGCAAACGACTCAATTCGGCGAAATAAAGCGATTTACGCACACTAAAGCATCGCATAAAGTGTGTAGGCGAGCGGGCCGACACGTTTCGTGCACACTGTTTCTGCTTGCTTCTGCTGCAGCATAGTAGGTGATTTTAGATGTGCGCAAACGACTCAATTCGGCGAAATAAAGCGATTTACGCACACTAAAGCATCGCATAAAGTGTGTAGGCGAGCGGGCCGACACGTTTCGTGCACACTGTTTCTGCTTGCTTCTGCAGCATAGTAGGTGATTTTAGATGTGCGCAAACGACTCAATTCGGCGAAATAAAGCGATTTACGCACACTAAAGCATCGCATAAAGTGTGTAGGCGAGCGGGCCGACACGTTTCGTGCACACTGTTTCTGCTTGCTTCTGCAGCATAGTAGGTGATTTTAGATGTGCGCAAACGACTCAATTCGGCGAAATAAAGCGATTTACGCACACTAAAGCATCGCATAAAGTGTGTAGGCGAGCGGGCCGACACGTTTCGTGCACACTGTTTCTGCTTGCTTCTGCAGCATAGTAGGTGATTTTAGATGTGCGCAAACGACTCAATTCGGCGAAATAAAGCGATTTACGCACACTAAAGCATCGCATAAAGTGTGTAGGCGAGCGGGCCGACACGTTTCGTGCACACTGTTTCTGCTTGCTTCTGCAGCATAGTAGGTGATTTTAGATGTGCGCAAACGACTCAATTCGGCGAAATAAAGCGATTTACGCACACTAAAGCATCGCATAAAGTGTGTAGGCGAGCGGGCCGACACGTTTCGTGCACACTGTTTCTGCTTGCTTCTGCAGCATAGTAGGTGATTTTAGATGTGCGCAAACGACTCAATTCGGCGAAATAAAGCGATTTACGCACACTAAAGCATCGCATAAAGTGTGTAGGCGAGCGGGCCGACACGTTTCGTGCACACTGTTTCTGCTTGCTTCTGCAGCATAGTAGGTGATTTTAGATGTGCGCAAACGACTCAATTCGGCGAAATAAAGCGATTTACGCACACTAAAGCATCGCATAAAGTGTGTAGGCGAGCGGGCCGACACGTTTCGTGCACACTGTTTCTGCTTGCTTCTGCAGCATAGTAGGTGATTTTAGATGTGCGCAAACGACTCAATTCGGCGAAATAAAGCGATTTACGCACACTAAAGCATCGCATAAAGTGTGTAGGCGAGCGGGCCGACACGTTTCGTGCACACTGTTTCTGCTTGCTTCTGCAGCATAGTAGGTGATTTTAGATGTGCGCAAACGACTCAATTCGGCGAAATAAAGCGATTTACGCACACTAAAGCATCGCATAAAGTGTGTAGGCGAGCGGGCCGACACGTTTCGTGCACACTGTTTCTGCTTGCTTCTGCAGCATAGTAGGTGATTTTAGATGTGCGCAAACGACTCAATTCGGCGAAATAAAGCGATTTACGCACACTAAAGCATCGCATAAAGTGTGTAGGCGAGCGGGCCGACACGTTTCGTGCACACTGTTTCTGCTTGCTTCTGCAGCATAGTAGGTGATTTTAGATGTGCGCAAACGACTCAATTCGGCGAAATAAAGCGATTTACGCACACTAAAGCATCGCATAAAGTGTGTAGGCGAGCGGGCCGACACGTTTCGTGCACACTGTTTCTGCTTGCTTCTGCAGCATAGTAGGTGATTTTAGATGTGCGCAAACGACTCAATTCGGCGAAATAAAGCGATTTACGCACACTAAAGCATCGCATAAAGTGTGTAGGCGAGCGGGCCGACACGTTTCGTGCACACTGTTTCTGCTTGCTTCTGCAGCATAGTAGGTGATTTTAGATGTGCGCAAACGACTCAATTCGGCGAAATAAAGCGATTTACGCACACTAAAGCATCGCATAAAGTGTGTAGGCGAGCGGGCCGACACGTTTCGTGCACACTGTTTCTGCTTGCTTCTGCAGCATAGTAGGTGATTTTAGATGTGCGCAAACGACTCAATTCGGCGAAATAAAGCGATTTACGCACACTAAAGCATCGCATAAAGTGTGTAGGCGAGCGGGCCGACACGTTTCGTGCACACTGTTTCTGCTTGCTTCTGCAGCATAGTAGGTGATTTTAGATGTGCGCAAACGACTCAATTCGGCGAAATAAAGCGATTTACGCACACTAAAGCATCGCATAAAGTGTGTAGGCGAGCGGGCCGACACGTTTCGTGCACACTGTTTCTGCTTGCTTCTGCAGCATAGTAGGTGATTTTAGATGTGCGCAAACGACTCAATTCGGCGAAATAAAGCGATTTACGCACACTAAAGCATCGCATAAAGTGTGTAGGCGAGCGGGCCGACACGTTTCGTGCACACTGTTTCTGCTTGCTTCTGCAGCATAGTAGGTGATTTTAGATGTGCGCAAACGACTCAATTCGGCGAAATAAAGCGATTTACGCACACTAAAGCATCGCATAAAGTGTGTAGGCGAGCGGGCCGACACGTTTCGTGCACACTGTTTCTGCTTGCTTCTGCAGCATAGTAGGTGATTTTAGATGTGCGCAAACGACTCAATTCGGCGAAATAAAGCGATTTACGCACACTAAAGCATCGCATAAAGTGTGTAGGCGAGCGGGCCGACACGTTTCGTGCACACTGTTTCTGCTTGCTTCTGCAGCATAGTAGGTGATTTTAGATGTGCGCAAACGACTCAATTCGGCGAAATAAAGCGATTTACGCACACTAAAGCATCGCATAAAGTGTGTAGGCGAGCGGGCCGACACGTTTCGTGCACACTGTTTCTGCTTGCTTCTGCAGCATAGTAGGTGATTTTAGATGTGCGCAAACGACTCAATTCGGCGAAATAAAGCGATTTACGCACACTAAAGCATCGCATAAAGTGTGTAGGCGAGCGGGCCGACACGTTTCGTGCACACTGTTTCTGCTTGCTTCTGCAGCATAGTAGGTGATTTTAGATGTGCGCAAACGACTCAATTCGGCGAAATAAAGCGATTTACGCACACTAAAGCATCGCATAAAGTGTGTAGGCGAGCGGGCCGACACGTTTCGTGCACACTGTTTCTGCTTGCTTCTGCAGCATAGTAGGTGATTTTAGATGTGCGCAAACGACTCAATTCGGCGAAATAAAGCGATTTACGCACACTAAAGCATCGCATAAAGTGTGTAGGCGAGCGGGCCGACACGTTTCGTGCACACTGTTTCTGCTTGCTTCTGCAGCATAGTAGGTGATTTTAGATGTGCGCAAACGACTCAATTCGGCGAAATAAAGCGATTTACGCACACTAAAGCATCGCATAAAGTGTGTAGGCGAGCGGGCCGACACGTTTCGTGCACACTGTTTGTTCTGCTTGCTTCTGCAGCATAGTAGGTGATTTTAGATGTGCGCAAACGACTCAATTCGGCGAAATAAAGCGATTTACGCACACTAAAGCATCGCATAAAGTGTGTAGGCGAGCGGGCCGACACGTTTCGTGCACACTGTTTCTGCTTGCTTCTGCAGCATAGTAGGTGATTTTAGATGTGCGCAAACGACTCAATTCGGCGAAATAAAGCGATTTACGCACACTAAAGCATCGCATAAAGTGTGTAGGCGAGCGGGCCGACACGTTTCGTGCACACTGTTTCTGCTTGCTTCTGCAGCATAGTAGGTGATTTTAGATGTGCGCAAACGACTCAATTCGGCGAAATAAAGCGATTTACGCACACTAAAGCATCGCATAAAGTGTGTGTAGGCGAGCGGGCCGACACGTTTCGTGCACACTGTTTCTGCTTGCTTCTGCAGCATAGTAGGTGATTTTAGATGTGCGCAAACGACTCAATTCGGCGAAATAAAGCGATTTACGCACACTAAAGCATCGCATAAAGTGTGTAGGCGAGCGGGCCGACACGTTTCGTGCACACTGTTTCTGCTTGCTTCTGCAGCATAGTAGGTGATTTTAGATGTGCGCAAACGACTCAATTCGGCGAAATAAAGCGATTTACGCACACTAAAGCATCGCATAAAGTGTGTAGGCGAGCGGGCCGACACGTTTCGTGCACACTGTTTCTGCTTGCTTCTGCAGCATAGTAGGTGATTTTAGATGTGCGCAAACGACTCAATTCGGCGAAATAAAGCGATTTACGCACACTAAAGCATCGCATAAAGTGTGTAGGCGAGCGGGCCGACACGTTTCGTGCACACTGTTTCTGCTTGCTTCTGCAGCATAGTAGGTGATTTTAGATGTGCGCAAACGACTCAATTCGGCGAAATAAAGCGATTTACGCACACTAAAGCATCGCATAAAGTGTGTAGGCGAGCGGGCCGACACGTTTCGTGCACACTGTTTCTGCTTGCTTCTGCAGCATAGTAGGTGATTTTAGATGTGCGCAAACGACTCAATTCGGCGAAATAAAGCGATTTACGCACACTAAAGCATCGCATAAAGTGTGTAGGCGAGCGGGCCGACACGTTTCGTGCACACTGTTTCTGCTTGCTTCTGCAGCATAGTAGGTGATTTTAGATGTGCGCAAACGACTCAATTCGGCGAAATAAAGCGATTTACGCACACTAAAGCATCGCATAAAGTGTGTAGGCGAGCGGGCCGACACGTTTCGTGCACACTGTTTCTGCTTGCTTCTGCAGCATAGTAGGTGATTTTAGATGTGCGCAAACGACTCAATTCGGCGAAATAAAGCGATTTACGCACACTAAAGCATCGCATAAAGTGTGTAGGCGAGCGGGCCGACACGTTTCGTGCACACTGTTTCTGCTTGCTTCTGCAGCATAGTAGGTGATTTTAGATGTGCGCAAACGACTCAATTCGGCGAAATAAAGCGATTTACGCACACTAAAGCATCGCATAAAGTGTGTAGGCGAGCGGGCCGACACGTTTCGTGCACACTGTTTCTGCTTGCTTCTGCAGCATAGTAGGTGATTTTAGATGTGCGCAAACGACTCAATTCGGCGAAATAAAGCGATTTACGCACACTAAAGCATCGCATAAAGTGTGTAGGCGAGCGGGCCGACACGTTTCGTGCACACTGTTTCTGCTTGCTTCTGCAGCATAGTAGGTGATTTTAGATGTGCGCAAACGACTCAATTCGGCGAAATAAAGCGATTTACGCACACTAAAGCATCGCATAAAGTGTGTAGGCGAGCGGGCCGACACGTTTCGTGCACACTGTTTCTGCTTGCTTCTGCAGCATAGTAGGTGATTTTAGATGTGCGCAAACGACTCAATTCGGCGAAATAAAGCGATTTACGCACACTAAAGCATCGCATAAAGTGTGTAGGCGAGCGGGCCGACACGTTTCGTGCACACTGTTTCTGCTTGCTTCTGCAGCATAGTAGGTGATTTTAGATGTGCGCAAACGACTCAATTCGGCGAAATAAAGCGATTTACGCACACTAAAGCATCGCATAAAGTGTGTAGGCGAGCGGGCCGACACGTTTCGTGCACACTGTTTCTGCTTGCTTCTGCAGCATAGTAGGTGATTTTAGATGTGCGCAAACGACTCAATTCGGCGAAATAAAGCGATTTACGCACACTAAAGCATCGCATAAAGTGTGTAGGCGAGCGGGCCGACACGTTTCGTGCACACTGTTTCTGCTTGCTTCTGCAGCATAGTAGGTGATTTTAGATGTGCGCAAACGACTCAATTCGGCGAAATAAAGCGATTTACGCACACTAAAGCATCGCATAAAGTGTGTAGGCGAGCGGGCCGACACGTTTCGTGCACACTGTTTCTGCTTGCTTCTGCAGCATAGTAGGTGATTTTAGATGTGCGCAAACGACTCAATTCGGCGAAATAAAGCGATTTACGCACACTAAAGCATCGCATAAAGTGTGTAGGCGAGCGGGCCGACACGTTTCGTGCACACTGTTTCTGCTTGCTTCTGCAGCATAGTAGGTGATTTTAGATGTGCGCAAACGACTCAATTCGGCGAAATAAAGCGATTTACGCACACTAAAGCATCGCATAAAGTGTGTAGGCGAGCGGGCCGACACGTTTCGTGCACACTGTTTCTGCTTGCTTCTGCAGCATAGTAGGTGATTTTAGATGTGCGCAAACGACTCAATTCGGCGAAATAAAGCGATTTACGCACACTAAAGCATCGCATAAAGTGTGTAGGCGAGCGGGCCGACACGTTTCGTGCACACTGTTTCTGCTTGCTTCTGCAGCATAGTAGGTGATTTTAGATGTGCGCAAACGACTCAATTCGGCGAAATAAAGCGATTTACGCACACTAAAGCATCGCATAAAGTGTGTAGGCGAGCGGGCCGACACGTTTCGTGCACACTGTTTCTGCTTGCTTCTGCAGCATAGTAGGTGATTTTAGATGTGCGCAAACGACTCAATTCGGCGAAATAAAGCGATTTACGCACACTAAAGCATCGCATAAAGTGTGTAGGCGAGCGGGCCGACACGTTTCGTGCACACTGTTTCTGCTTGCTTCTGCAGCATAGTAGGTGATTTTAGATGTGCGCAAACGACTCAATTCGGCGAAATAAAGCGATTTACGCACACTAAAGCATCGCATAAAGTGTGTAGGCGAGCGGGCCGACACGTTTCGTGCACACTGTTTCTGCTTGCTTCTGCAGCATAGTAGGTGATTTTAGATGTGCGCAAACGACTCAATTCGGCGAAATAAAGCGATTTACGCACACTAAAGCATCGCATAAAGTGTGTAGGCGAGCGGGCCGACACGTTTCGTGCACACTGTTTCTGCTTGCTTCTGCAGCATAGTAGGTGATTTTAGATGTGCGCAAACGACTCAATTCGGCGAAATAAAGCGATTTACGCACACTAAAGCATCGCATAAAGTGTGTAGGCGAGCGGGCCGACACGTTTCGTGCACACTGTTTCTGCTTGCTTCTGCAGCATAGTAGGTGATTTTAGATGTGCGCAAACGACTCAATTCGGCGAAATAAAGCGATTTACGCACACTAAAGCATCGCATAAAGTGTGTAGGCGAGCGGGCCGACACGTTTCGTGCACACTGTTTCTGCTTGCTTCTGCAGCATAGTAGGTGATTTTAGATGTGCGCAAACGACTCAATTCGGCGAAATAAAGCGATTTACGCACACTAAAGCATCGCATAAAGTGTGTAGGCGAGCGGGCCGACACGTTTCGTGCACACTGTTTCTGCTTGCTTCTGCAGCATAGTAGGTGATTTTAGATGTGCGCAAACGACTCAATTCGGCGAAATAAAGCGATTTACGCACACTAAAGCATCGCATAAAGTGTGTAGGCGAGCGGGCCGACACGTTTCGTGCACACTGTTTCTGCTTGCTTCTGCAGCATAGTAGGTGATTTTAGATGTGCGCAAACGACTCAATTCGGCGAAATAAAGCGATTTACGCACACTAAAGCATCGCATAAAGTGTGTAGGCGAGCGGGCCGACACGTTTCGTGCACACTGTTTCTGCTTGCTTCTGCAGCATAGTAGGTGATTTTAGATGTGCGCAAACGACTCAATTCGGCGAAATAAAGCGATTTACGCACACTAAAGCATCGCATAAAGTGTGTAGGCGAGCGGGCCGACACGTTTCGTGCACACTGTTTCTGCTTGCTTCTGCAGCATAGTAGGTGATTTTAGATGTGCGCAAACGACTCAATTCGGCGAAATAAAGCGATTTACGCACACTAAAGCATCGCATAAAGTGTGTAGGCGAGCGGGCCGACACGTTTCGTGCACACTGTTTCTGCTTGCTTCTGCAGCATAGTAGGTGATTTTAGATGTGCGCAAACGACTCAATTCGGCGAAATAAAGCGATTTACGCACACTAAAGCATCGCATAAAGTGTGTAGGCGAGCGGGCCGACACGTTTCGTGCACACTGTTTCTGCTTGCTTCTGCAGCATAGTAGGTGATTTTAGATGTGCGCAAACGACTCAATTCGGCGAAATAAAGCGATTTACGCACACTAAAGCATCGCATAAAGTGTGTAGGCGAGCGGGCCGACACGTTTCGTGCACACTGTTTCTGCTTGCTTCTGCAGCATAGTAGGTGATTTTAGATGTGCGCAAACGACTCAATTCGGCGAAATAAAGCGATTTACGCACACTAAAGCATCGCATAAAGTGTGTAGGCGAGCGGGCCGACACGTTTCGTGCACACTGTTTCTGCTTGCTTCTGCAGCATAGTAGGTGATTTTAGATGTGCGCAAACGACTCAATTCGGCGAAATAAAGCGATTTACGCACACTAAAGCATCGCATAAAGTGTGTAGGCGAGCGGGCCGACACGTTTCGTGCACACTGTTTCTGCTTGCTTCTGCAGCATAGTAGGTGATTTTAGATGTGCGCAAACGACTCAATTCGGCGAAATAAAGCGATTTACGCACACTAAAGCATCGCATAAAGTGTGTAGGCGAGCGGGCCGACACGTTTCGTGCACACTGTTTCTGCTTGCTTCTGCAGCATAGTAGGTGATTTTAGATGTGCGCAAACGACTCAATTCGGCGAAATAAAGCGATTTACGCACACTAAAGCATCGCATAAAGTGTGTAGGCGAGCGGGCCGACACGTTTCGTGCACACTGTTTCTGCTTGCTTCTGCAGCATAGTAGGTGATTTTAGATGTGCGCAAACGACTCAATTCGGCGAAATAAAGCGATTTACGCACACTAAAGCATCGCATAAAGTGTGTAGGCGAGCGGGCCGACACGTTTCGTGCACACTGTTTCTGCTTGCTTCTGCAGCATAGTAGGTGATTTTAGATGTGCGCAAACGACTCAATTCGGCGAAATAAAGCGATTTACGCACACTAAAGCATCGCATAAAGTGTGTAGGCGAGCGGGCCGACACGTTTCGTGCACACTGTTTCTGCTTGCTTCTGCAGCATAGTAGGTGATTTTAGATGTGCGCAAACGACTCAATTCGGCGAAATAAAGCGATTTACGCACACTAAAGCATCGCATAAAGTGTGTAGGCGAGCGGGCCGACACGTTTCGTGCACACTGTTTCTGCTTGCTTCTGCAGCATAGTAGGTGATTTTAGATGTGCGCAAACGACTCAATTCGGCGAAATAAAGCGATTTACGCACACTAAAGCATCGCATAAAGTGTGTAGGCGAGCGGGCCGACACGTTTCGTGCACACTGTTTCTGCTGCTGCTTCTGCAGCATAGTAGGTGATTTTAGATGTGCGCAAACGACTCAATTCGGCGAAATAAAGCGATTTACGCACACTAAAGCATCGCATAAAGTGTGTAGGCGAGCGGGCCGACACGTTTCGTGCACACTGTTTCTGCTTGCTTCTGCAGCATAGTAGGTGATTTTAGATGTGCGCAAACGACTCAATTCGGCGAAATAAAGCGATTTACGCACACTAAAGCATCGCATAAAGTGTGTAGGCGAGCGGGCCGACACGTTTCGTGCACACTGTTTCTGCTTGCTTCTGCAGCATAGTAGGTGATTTTAGATGTGCGCAAACGACTCAATTCGGCGAAATAAAGCGATTTACGCACACTAAAGCATCGCATAAAGTGTGTAGGCGAGCGGGCCGACACGTTTCGTGCACACTGTTTCTGCTTGCTTCTGCAGCATAGTAGGTGATTTTAGATGTGCGCAAACGACTCAATTCGGCGAAATAAAGCGATTTACGCACACTAAAGCATCGCATAAAGTGTGTAGGCGAGCGGGCCGACACGTTTCGTGCACACTGTTTCTGCTTGCTTCTGCAGCATAGTAGGTGATTTTAGATGTGCGCAAACGACTCAATTCGGCGAAATAAAGCGATTTACGCACACTAAAGCATCGCATAAAGTGTGTAGGCGAGCGGGCCGACACGTTTCGTGCACACTGTTTCTGCTTGCTTCTGCAGCATAGTAGGTGATTTTAGATGTGCGCAAACGACTCAATTCGGCGAAATAAAGCGATTTACGCACACTAAAGCATCGCATAAAGTGTGTAGGCGAGCGGGCCGACACGTTTCGTGCACACTGTTTCTGCTTGCTTCTGCAGCATAGTAGGTGATTTTAGATGTGCGCAAACGACTCAATTCGGCGAAATAAAGCGATTTACGCACACTAAAGCATCGCATAAAGTGTGTAGGCGAGCGGGCCGACACGTTTCGTGCACACTGTTTCTGCTTGCTTCTGCAGCATAGTAGGTGATTTTAGATGTGCGCAAACGACTCAATTCGGCGAAATAAAGCGATTTACGCACACTAAAGCATCGCATAAAGTGTGTAGGCGAGCGGGCCGACACGTTTCGTGCACACTGTTTCTGCTTGCTTCTGCAGCATAGTAGGTGATTTTAGATGTGCGCAAACGACTCAATTCGGCGAAATAAAGCGATTTACGCACACTAAAGCATCGCATAAAGTGTGTAGGCGAGCGGGCCGACACGTTTCGTGCACACTGTTTCTGCTTGCTTCTGCAGCATAGTAGGTGATTTTAGATGTGCGCAAACGACTCAATTCGGCGAAATAAAGCGATTTACGCACACTAAAGCATCGCATAAAGTGTGTAGGCGAGCGGGCCGACACGTTTCGTGCACACTGTTTCTGCTTGCTTCTGCAGCATAGTAGGTGATTTTAGATGTGCGCAAACGACTCAATTCGGCGAAATAAAGCGATTTACGCACACTAAAGCATCGCATAAAGTGTGTAGGCGAGCGGGCCGACACGTTTCGTGCACACTGTTTCTGCTTGCTTCTGCAGCATAGTAGGTGATTTTAGATGTGCGCAAACGACTCAATTCGGCGAAATAAAGCGATTTACGCACACTAAAGCATCGCATAAAGTGTGTAGGCGAGCGGGCCGACACGTTTCGTGCACACTGTTTCTGCTTGCTTCTGCAGCATAGTAGGTGATTTTAGATGTGCGCAAACGACTCAATTCGGCGAAATAAAGCGATTTACGCACACTAAAGCATCGCATAAAGTGTGTAGGCGAGCGGGCCGACACGTTTCGTGCACACTGTTTCTGCTTGCTTCTGCAGCATAGTAGGTGATTTTAGATGTGCGCAAACGACTCAATTCGGCGAAATAAAGCGATTTACGCACACTAAAGCATCGCATAAAGTGTGTAGGCGAGCGGGCCGACACGTTTCGTGCACACTGTTTCTGCTTGCTTCTGCAGCATAGTAGGTGATTTTAGATGTGCGCAAACGACTCAATTCGGCGAAATAAAGCGATTTACGCACACTAAAGCATCGCATAAAGTGTGTAGGCGAGCGGGCCGACACGTTTCGTGCACACTGTTTCTGCTTGCTTCTGCAGCATAGTAGGTGATTTTAGATGTGCGCAAACGACTCAATTCGGCGAAATAAAGCGATTTACGCACACTAAAGCATCGCATAAAGTGTGTAGGCGAGCGGGCCGACACGTTTCGTGCACACTGTTTCTGCTTGCTTCTGCAGCATAGTAGGTGATTTTAGATGTGCGCAAACGACTCAATTCGGCGAAATAAAGCGATTTACGCACACTAAAGCATCGCATAAAGTGTGTAGGCGAGCGGGCCGACACGTTTCGTGCACACTGTTTCTGCTTGCTTCTGCAGCATAGTAGGTGATTTTAGATGTGCGCAAACGACTCAATTCGGCGAAATAAAGCGATTTACGCACACTAAAGCATCGCATAAAGTGTGTAGGCGAGCGGGCCGACACGTTTCGTGCACACTGTTTCTGCTTGCTTCTGCAGCATAGTAGGTGATTTTAGATGTGCGCAAACGACTCAATTCGGCGAAATAAAGCGATTTACGCACACTAAAGCATCGCATAAAGTGTGTAGGCGAGCGGGCCGACACGTTTCGTGCACACTGTTTCTGCTTGCTTCTGCAGCATAGTAGGTGATTTTAGATGTGCGCAAACGACTCAATTCGGCGAAATAAAGCGATTTACGCACACTAAAGCATCGCATAAAGTGTGTAGGCGAGCGGGCCGACACGTTTCGTGCACACTGTTTCTGCTTGCTTCTGCAGCATAGTAGGTGATTTTAGATGTGCGCAAACGACTCAATTCGGCGAAATAAAGCGATTTACGCACACTAAAGCATCGCATAAAGTGTGTAGGCGAGCGGGCCGACACGTTTCGTGCACACTGTTTCTGCTTGCTTCTGCAGCATAGTAGGTGATTTTAGATGTGCGCAAACGACTCAATTCGGCGAAATAAAGCGATTTACGCACACTAAAGCATCGCATAAAGTGTGTAGGCGAGCGGGCCGACACGTTTCGTGCACACTGTTTCTGCTTGCTTCTGCAGCATAGTAGGTGATTTTAGATGTGCGCAAACGACTCAATTCGGCGAAATAAAGCGATTTACGCACACTAAAGCATCGCATAAAGTGTGTAGGCGAGCGGGCCGACACGTTTCGTGCACACTGTTTCTGCTTGCTTCTGCAGCATAGTAGGTGATTTTAGATGTGCGCAAACGACTCAATTCGGCGAAATAAAGCGATTTACGCACACTAAAGCATCGCATAAAGTGTGTAGGCGAGCGGGCCGACACGTTTCGTGCACACTGTTTCTGCTTGCTTCTGCAGCATAGTAGGTGATTTTAGATGTGCGCAAACGACTCAATTCGGCGAAATAAAGCGATTTACGCACACTAAAGCATCGCATAAAGTGTGTAGGCGAGCGGGCCGACACGTTTCGTGCACACTGTTTCTGCTTGCTTCTGCAGCATAGTAGGTGATTTTAGATGTGCGCAAACGACTCAATTCGGCGAAATAAAGCGATTTACGCACACTAAAGCATCGCATAAAGTGTGTAGGCGAGCGGGCCGACACGTTTCGTGCACACTGTTTCTGCTTGCTTCTGCAGCATAGTAGGTGATTTTAGATGTGCGCAAACGACTCAATTCGGCGAAATAAAGCGATTTACGCACACTAAAGCATCGCATAAAGTGTGTAGGCGAGCGGGCCGACACGTTTCGTGCACACTGTTTCTGCTTGCTTCTGCAGCATAGTAGGTGATTTTAGATGTGCGCAAACGACTCAATTCGGCGAAATAAAGCGATTTACGCACACTAAAGCATCGCATAAAGTGTGTAGGCGAGCGGGCCGACACGTTTCGTGCACACTGTTTCTGCTTGCTTCTGCAGCATAGTAGGTGATTTTAGATGTGCGCAAACGACTCAATTCGGCGAAATAAAGCGATTTACGCACACTAAAGCATCGCATAAAGTGTGTAGGCGAGCGGGCCGACACGTTTCGTGCACACTGTTTCTGCTTGCTTCTGCAGCATAGTAGGTGATTTTAGATGTGCGCAAACGACTCAATTCGGCGAAATAAAGCGATTTACGCACACTAAAGCATCGCATAAAGTGTGTAGGCGAGCGGGCCGACACGTTTCGTGCACACTGTTTCTGCTTGCTTCTGCAGCATAGTAGGTGATTTTAGATGTGCGCAAACGACTCAATTCGGCGAAATAAAGCGATTTACGCACACTAAAGCATCGCATAAAGTGTGTAGGCGAGCGGGCCGACACGTTTCGTGCACACTGTTTCTGCTTGCTTCTGCAGCATAGTAGGTGATTTTAGATGTGCGCAAACGACTCAATTCGGCGAAATAAAGCGATTTACGCACACTAAAGCATCGCATAAAGTGTGTAGGCGAGCGGGCCGACACGTTTCGTGCACACTGTTTCTGCTTGCTTCTGCAGCATAGTAGGTGATTTTAGATGTGCGCAAACGACTCAATTCGGCGAAATAAAGCGATTTACGCACACTAAAGCATCGCATAAAGTGTGTAGGCGAGCGGGCCGACACGTTTCGTGCACACTGTTTCTGCTTGCTTCTGCAGCATAGTAGGTGATTTTAGATGTGCGCAAACGACTCAATTCGGCGAAATAAAGCGATTTACGCACACTAAAGCATCGCATAAAGTGTGTAGGCGAGCGGGCCGACACGTTTCGTGCACACTGTTTCTGCTTGCTTCTGCAGCATAGTAGGTGATTTTAGATGTGCGCAAACGACTCAATTCGGCGAAATAAAGCGATTTACGCACACTAAAGCATCGCATAAAGTGTGTAGGCGAGCGGGCCGACACGTTTCGTGCACACTGTTTCTGCTTGCTTCTGCAGCATAGTAGGTGATTTTAGATGTGCGCAAACGACTCAATTCGGCGAAATAAAGCGATTTACGCACACTAAAGCATCGCATAAAGTGTGTAGGCGAGCGGGCCGACACGTTTCGTGCACACTGTTTCTGCTTGCTTCTGCAGCATAGTAGGTGATTTTAGATGTGCGCAAACGACTCAATTCGGCGAAATAAAGCGATTTACGCACACTAAAGCATCGCATAAAGTGTGTAGGCGAGCGGGCCGACACGTTTCGTGCACACTGTTTCTGCTTGCTTCTGCAGCATAGTAGGTGATTTTAGATGTGCGCAAACGACTCAATTCGGCGAAATAAAGCGATTTACGCACACTAAAGCATCGCATAAAGTGTGTAGGCGAGCGGGCCGACACGTTTCGTGCACACTGTTTCTGCTTGCTTCTGCAGCATAGTAGGTGATTTTAGATGTGCGCAAACGACTCAATTCGGCGAAATAAAGCGATTTACGCACACTAAAGCATCGCATAAAGTGTGTAGGCGAGCGGGCCGACACGTTTCGTGCACACTGTTTCTGCTTGCTTCTGCAGCATAGTAGGTGATTTTAGATGTGCGCAAACGACTCAATTCGGCGAAATAAAGCGATTTACGCACACTAAAGCATCGCATAAAGTGTGTAGGCGAGCGGGCCGACACGTTTCGTGCACACTGTTTCTGCTTGCTTCTGCAGCATAGTAGGTGATTTTAGATGTGCGCAAACGACTCAATTCGGCGAAATAAAGCGATTTACGCACACTAAAGCATCGCATAAAGTGTGTAGGCGAGCGGGCCGACACGTTTCGTGCACACTGTTTCTGCTTGCTTCTGCAGCATAGTAGGTGATTTTAGATGTGCGCAAACGACTCAATTCGGCGAAATAAAGCGATTTACGCACACTAAAGCATCGCATAAAGTGTGTAGGCGAGCGGGCCGACACGTTTCGTGCACACTGTTTCTGCTTGCTTCTGCAGCATAGTAGGTGATTTTAGATGTGCGCAAACGACTCAATTCGGCGAAATAAAGCGATTTACGCACACTAAAGCATCGCATAAAGTGTGTAGGCGAGCGGGCCGACACGTTTCGTGCACACTGTTTCTGCTTGCTTCTGCAGCATAGTAGGTGATTTTAGATGTGCGCAAACGACTCAATTCGGCGAAATAAAGCGATTTACGCACACTAAAGCATCGCATAAAGTGTGTAGGCGAGCGGGCCGACACGTTTCGTGCACACTGTTTCTGCTTGCTTCTGCAGCATAGTAGGTGATTTTAGATGTGCGCAAACGACTCAATTCGGCGAAATAAAGCGATTTACGCACACTAAAGCATCGCATAAAGTGTGTAGGCGAGCGGGCCGACACGTTTCGTGCACACTGTTTCTGCTTGCTTCTGCAGCATAGTAGGTGATTTTAGATGTGCGCAAACGACTCAATTCGGCGAAATAAAGCGATTTACGCACACTAAAGCATCGCATAAAGTGTGTAGGCGAGCGGGCCGACACGTTTCGTGCACACTGTTTCTGCTTGCTTCTGCAGCATAGTAGGTGATTTTAGATGTGCGCAAACGACTCAATTCGGCGAAATAAAGCGATTTACGCACACTAAAGCATCGCATAAAGTGTGTAGGCGAGCGGGCCGACACGTTTCGTGCACACTGTTTCTGCTTGCTTCTGCAGCATAGTAGGTGATTTTAGATGTGCGCAAACGACTCAATTCGGCGAAATAAAGCGATTTACGCACACTAAAGCATCGCATAAAGTGTGTAGGCGAGCGGGCCGACACGTTTCGTGCACACTGTTTCTGCTTGCTTCTGCAGCATAGTAGGTGATTTTAGATGTGCGCAAACGACTCAATTCGGCGAAATAAAGCGATTTACGCACACTAAAGCATCGCATAAAGTGTGTAGGCGAGCGGGCCGACACGTTTCGTGCACACTGTTTCTGCTTGCTTCTGCAGCATAGTAGGTGATTTTAGATGTGCGCAAACGACTCAATTCGGCGAAATAAAGCGATTTACGCACACTAAAGCATCGCATAAAGTGTGTAGGCGAGCGGGCCGACACGTTTCGTGCACACTGTTTCTGCTTGCTTCTGCAGCATAGTAGGTGATTTTAGATGTGCGCAAACGACTCAATTCGGCGAAATAAAGCGATTTACGCACACTAAAGCATCGCATAAAGTGTGTAGGCGAGCGGGCCGACACGTTTCGTGCACACTGTTTCTGCTTGCTTCTGCAGCATAGTAGGTGATTTTAGATGTGCGCAAACGACTCAATTCGGCGAAATAAAGCGATTTACGCACACTAAAGCATCGCATAAAGTGTGTAGGCGAGCGGGCCGACACGTTTCGTGCACACTGTTTCTGCTTGCTTCTGCAGCATAGTAGGTGATTTTAGATGTGCGCAAACGACTCAATTCGGCGAAATAAAGCGATTTACGCACACTAAAGCATCGCATAAAGTGTGTAGGCGAGCGGGCCGACACGTTTCGTGCACACTGTTTCTGCTTGCTTCTGCAGCATAGTAGGTGATTTTAGATGTGCGCAAACGACTCAATTCGGCGAAATAAAGCGATTTACGCACACTAAAGCATCGCATAAAGTGTGTAGGCGAGCGGGCCGACACGTTTCGTGCACACTGTTTCTGCTTGCTTCTGCAGCATAGTAGGTGATTTTAGATGTGCGCAAACGACTCAATTCGGCGAAATAAAGCGATTTACGCACACTAAAGCATCGCATAAAGTGTGTAGGCGAGCGGGCCGACACGTTTCGTGCACACTGTTTCTGCTTGCTTCTGCAGCATAGTAGGTGATTTTAGATGTGCGCAAACGACTCAATTCGGCGAAATAAAGCGATTTACGCACACTAAAGCATCGCATAAAGTGTGTAGGCGAGCGGGCCGACACGTTTCGTGCACACTGTTTCTGCTTGCTTCTGCAGCATAGTAGGTGATTTTAGATGTGCGCAAACGACTCAATTCGGCGAAATAAAGCGATTTACGCACACTAAAGCATCGCATAAAGTGTGTAGGCGAGCGGGCCGACACGTTTCGTGCACACTGTTTCTGCTTGCTTCTGCAGCATAGTAGGTGATTTTAGATGTGCGCAAACGACTCAATTCGGCGAAATAAAGCGATTTACGCACACTAAAGCATCGCATAAAGTGTGTAGGCGAGCGGGCCGACACGTTTCGTGCACACTGTTTCTGCTTGCTTCTGCAGCATAGTAGGTGATTTTAGATGTGCGCAAACGACTCAATTCGGCGAAATAAAGCGATTTACGCACACTAAAGCATCGCATAAAGTGTGTAGGCGAGCGGGCCGACACGTTTCGTGCACACTGTTTCTGCTTGCTTCTGCAGCATAGTAGGTGATTTTAGATGTGCGCAAACGACTCAATTCGGCGAAATAAAGCGATTTACGCACACTAAAGCATCGCATAAAGTGTGTAGGCGAGCGGGCCGACACGTTTCGTGCACACTGTTTCTGCTTGCTTCTGCAGCATAGTAGGTGATTTTAGATGTGCGCAAACGACTCAATTCGGCGAAATAAAGCGATTTACGCACACTAAAGCATCGCATAAAGTGTGTAGGCGAGCGGGCCGACACGTTTCGTGCACACTGTTTCTGCTTGCTTCTGCAGCATAGTAGGTGATTTTAGATGTGCGCAAACGACTCAATTCGGCGAAATAAAGCGATTTACGCACACTAAAGCATCGCATAAAGTGTGTAGGCGAGCGGGCCGACACGTTTCGTGCACACTGTTTCTGCTTGCTTCTGCAGCATAGTAGGTGATTTTAGATGTGCGCAAACGACTCAATTCGGCGAAATAAAGCGATTTACGCACACTAAAGCATCGCATAAAGTGTGTAGGCGAGCGGGCCGACACGTTTCGTGCACACTGTTTCTGCTTGCTTCTGCAGCATAGTAGGTGATTTTAGATGTGCGCAAACGACTCAATTCGGCGAAATAAAGCGATTTACGCACACTAAAGCATCGCATAAAGTGTGTAGGCGAGCGGGCCGACACGTTTCGTGCACACTGTTTCTGCTTGCTTCTGCAGCATAGTAGGTGATTTTAGATGTGCGCAAACGACTCAATTCGGCGAAATAAAGCGATTTACGCACACTAAAGCATCGCATAAAGTGTGTAGGCGAGCGGGCCGACACGTTTCGTGCACACTGTTTCTGCTTGCTTCTGCAGCATAGTAGGTGATTTTAGATGTGCGCAAACGACTCAATTCGGCGAAATAAAGCGATTTACGCACACTAAAGCATCGCATAAAGTGTGTAGGCGAGCGGGCCGACACGTTTCGTGCACACTGTTTCTGCTTGCTTCTGCAGCATAGTAGGTGATTTTAGATGTGCGCAAACGACTCAATTCGGCGAAATAAAGCGATTTACGCACACTAAAGCATCGCATAAAGTGTGTAGGCGAGCGGGCCGACACGTTTCGTGCACACTGTTTCTGCTTGCTTCTGCAGCATAGTAGGTGATTTTAGATGTGCGCAAACGACTCAATTCGGCGAAATAAAGCGATTTACGCACACTAAAGCATCGCATAAAGTGTGTAGGCGAGCGGGCCGACACGTTTCGTGCACACTGTTTCTGCTTGCTTCTGCAGCATAGTAGGTGATTTTAGATGTGCGCAAACGACTCAATTCGGCGAAATAAAGCGATTTACGCACACTAAAGCATCGCATAAAGTGTGTAGGCGAGCGGGCCGACACGTTTCGTGCACACTGTTTCTGCTTGCTTCTGCAGCATAGTAGGTGATTTTAGATGTGCGCAAACGACTCAATTCGGCGAAATAAAGCGATTTACGCACACTAAAGCATCGCATAAAGTGTGTAGGCGAGCGGGCCGACACGTTTCGTGCACACTGTTTCTGCTTGCTTCTGCAGCATAGTAGGTGATTTTAGATGTGCGCAAACGACTCAATTCGGCGAAATAAAGCGATTTACGCACACTAAAGCATCGCATAAAGTGTGTAGGCGAGCGGGCCGACACGTTTCGTGCACACTGTTTCTGCTTGCTTCTGCAGCATAGTAGGTGATTTTAGATGTGCGCAAACGACTCAATTCGGCGAAATAAAGCGATTTACGCACACTAAAGCATCGCATAAAGTGTGTAGGCGAGCGGGCCGACACGTTTCGTGCACACTGTTTCTGCTTGCTTCTGCAGCATAGTAGGTGATTTTAGATGTGCGCAAACGACTCAATTCGGCGAAATAAAGCGATTTACGCACACTAAAGCATCGCATAAAGTGTGTAGGCGAGCGGGCCGACACGTTTCGTGCACACTGTTTCTGCTTGCTTCTGCAGCATAGTAGGTGATTTTAGATGTGCGCAAACGACTCAATTCGGCGAAATAAAGCGATTTACGCACACTAAAGCATCGCATAAAGTGTGTAGGCGAGCGGGCCGACACGTTTCGTGCACACTGTTTCTGCTTGCTTCTGCAGCATAGTAGGTGATTTTAGATGTGCGCAAACGACTCAATTCGGCGAAATAAAGCGATTTACGCACACTAAAGCATCGCATAAAGTGTGTAGGCGAGCGGGCCGACACGTTTCGTGCACACTGTTTCTGCTTGCTTCTGCAGCATAGTAGGTGATTTTAGATGTGCGCAAACGACTCAATTCGGCGAAATAAAGCGATTTACGCACACTAAAGCATCGCATAAAGTGTGTAGGCGAGCGGGCCGACACGTTTCGTGCACACTGTTTCTGCTTGCTTCTGCAGCATAGTAGGTGATTTTAGATGTGCGCAAACGACTCAATTCGGCGAAATAAAGCGATTTACGCACACTAAAGCATCGCATAAAGTGTGTAGGCGAGCGGGCCGACACGTTTCGTGCACACTGTTTCTGCTTGCTTCTGCAGCATAGTAGGTGATTTTAGATGTGCGCAAACGACTCAATTCGGCGAAATAAAGCGATTTACGCACACTAAAGCATCGCATAAAGTGTGTAGGCGAGCGGGCCGACACGTTTCGTGCACACTGTTTCTGCTTGCTTCTGCAGCATAGTAGGTGATTTTAGATGTGCGCAAACGACTCAATTCGGCGAAATAAAGCGATTTACGCACACTAAAGCATCGCATAAAGTGTGTAGGCGAGCGGGCCGACACGTTTCGTGCACACTGTTTCTGCTTGCTTCTGCAGCATAGTAGGTGATTTTAGATGTGCGCAAACGACTCAATTCGGCGAAATAAAGCGATTTACGCACACTAAAGCATCGCATAAAGTGTGTAGGCGAGCGGGCCGACACGTTTCGTGCACACTGTTTCTGCTTGCTTCTGCAGCATAGTAGGTGATTTTAGATGTGCGCAAACGACTCAATTCGGCGAAATAAAGCGATTTACGCACACTAAAGCATCGCATAAAGTGTGTAGGCGAGCGGGCCGACACGTTTCGTGCACACTGTTTCTGCTTGCTTCTGCAGCATAGTAGGTGATTTTAGATGTGCGCAAACGACTCAATTCGGCGAAATAAAGCGATTTACGCACACTAAAGCATCGCATAAAGTGTGTAGGCGAGCGGGCCGACACGTTTCGTGCACACTGTTTCTGCTTGCTTTCTGCAGCATAGTAGGTGATTTTAGATGTGCGCAAACGACTCAATTCGGCGAAATAAAGCGATTTACGCACACTAAAGCATCGCATAAAGTGTGTAGGCGAGCGGGCCGACACGTTTCGTGCACACTGTTTCTGCTTGCTTCTGCAGCATAGTAGGTGATTTTAGATGTGCGCAAACGACTCAATTCGGCGAAATAAAGCGATTTACGCACACTAAAGCATCGCATAAAGTGTGTAGGCGAGCGGGCCGACACGTTTCGTGCACACTGTTTCTGCTTGCTTCTGCAGCATAGTAGGTGATTTATGTGCGCAAAACGACTCAATTCGGCGAAATAAAGCGATTTACGCACACTAAAGCATCCGCATAAAGTGTGTAGGCGAGCGGGCCGACACGTTTCGTGCACACTGTTTCTGCTTGCTTCTGCAGCATAGTAGGTGATTTTAGATGTGCGCAAACGACTCAATTCGGCGAAATAAAGCGATTTACGCACACTAAAGCATCGCATAAAGTGTGTAGGCGAGCGGGCCGACACGTTTCGTGCACACTGTTTCTGCTTGCTTCTGCAGCATAGTAGGTGATTTTAGATGTGCGCAAACGACTCAATTCGGCGAAATAAAGCGATTTACGCACACTAAAGCATCGCATAAAGTGTGTAGGCGAGCGGGCCGACACGTTTCGTGCACACTGTTTCTGCTTGCTTCTGCAGCATAGTAGGTGATTTTAGATGTGCGCAAACGACTCAATTCGGCGAAATAAAGCGATTTACGCACACTAAAGCATCGCATAAAGTGTGTAGGCCGAGGGGCCGACACGTTTCGTGCACACTGTTTCTGCTTGCTTCTGCAGCATAGTAGGTGATTTTAGATGTGCAGCAAACGACTCAATTCGGCGAAATAAAGCGATTTACGCACACTAAAGCATCGCATAAAGTGTGTAGGCGAGCGGGCCGACACGTTTCGTGCACACTGTTTCTGCTTGCTTCTGCAGCATAGTAGGTGATTTTAGATGTGCGCAAACGACTCAATTCGGCGAAATAAAGCGATTTACGCACACTAAAGCATCGCATAAAGTGTGTAGGCGAGCGGGCCGACACGTTTCGTGCACACTGTTTCTGCTTGCTTCTGCAGCATAGTAGGTGATTTTAGATGTGCGCAAACGACTCAATTCGGCGAAATAAAGCGATTTACGCACACTAAAGCATCGCATAAAGTGTGTAGGCGAGCGGGCCGACACGTTTCGTGCACACTGTTTCTGCTTGCTTCTGCAGCATAGTAGGTGATTTTAGATGTGCGCAAACGACTCCAATTCGGCGAAATAAAGCGATTTACGCACACTAAAGCATCGCATAAAGTGTGTAGGCGAGCGGGCCGACACGTTCGTGCACACTGTTTCTGCTTGCTTCTGCAGCATAGTAGGTGATTTTAGATGTGCGCAAACGACTCAATTCGGCGAAATAAAGCGATTTACGCACACTAAAGCATCGCATAAAGTGTGTAGGCGAGCGGGCCGACACGTTTCGTGCACACTGTTTCTGCTTGCTTCTGCAGCATAGTAGGTGATTTTAGATGTGCGCAAACGACTCAATTCGGCGAAATAAAGCGATTTACGCACACTAAAGCATCGCATAAAGTGTGTAGGCGAGCGGGCCGACACGTTTCGTGCACACTGTTTCTGCTTGCTTCTGCAGCATAGTAGGTGATTTTAGATGTGCGCAAACGACTCAATTCGGCGAAATAAAGCGATTTACGCACACTAAAGCATCGCATAAAGTGTGTAGGCGAGCGGGCCGACACGTTTCGTGCACACTGTTTCTGCTTGCTTCTGCAGCATAGTAGGTGATTTTAGATGTGCGCAAACGACTCAATTCGGCGAAATAAAGCGATTTACGCACACTAAAGCATCGCATAAAGTGTGTAGGCGAGCGGGCCGACACGTTTCGTGCACACTGTTTCTGCTTGCTTCTGCAGCATAGTAGGTGATTTTAGATGTGCGCAAACGACTCAATTCGGCGAAATAAAGCGATTTACGCACACTAAAGCATCGCATAAAGTGTGTAGGCGAGCGGGCCGACACGTTTCGTGCACACTGTTTCTGCTTGCTTCTGCAGCATAGTAGGTGATTTTAGATGTGCGCAAACGACTCAATTCGGCGAAATAAAGCGATTTACGCACACTAAAGCATCGCATAAAGTGTGTAGGCGAGCGGGCCGACACGTTTCGTGCACACTGTTTCTGCTTGCTTCTGCAGCATAGTAGGTGATTTTAGATGTGCGCAAACGACTCAATTCGGCGAAATAAAGCGATTTACGCACACTAAAGCATCGCATAAAGTGTGTAGGCGAGCGGGCCGACACGTTTCGTGCACACTGTTTCTGCTTGCTTCTGCAGCATAGTAGGTGATTTTAGATGTGCGCAAACGACTCAATTCGGCGAAATAAAGCGATTTACGCACACTAAAGCATCGCATAAAGTGTGTAGGCGAGCGGGCCGACACGTTTCGTGCACACTGTTTCTGCTTGCTTCTGCAGCATAGTAGGTGATTTTAGATGTGCGCAAACGACTCAATTCGGCGAAATAAAGCGATTTACGCACACTAAAGCATCGCATAAAGTGTGTAGGCGAGCGGGCCGACACGTTTCGTGCACACTGTTTCTGCTTGCTTCTGCAGCATAGTAGGTGATTTTAGATGTGCGCAAACGACTCAATTCGGCGAAATAAAGCGATTTACGCACACTAAAGCATCGCATAAAGTGTGTAGGCGAGCGGGCCGACACGTTTCGTGCACACTGTTTCTGCTTGCTTCTGCAGCATAGTAGGTGATTTTAGATGTGCGCAAACGACTCAATTCGGCGAAATAAAGCGATTTACGCACACTAAAGCATCGCATAAAGTGTGTAGGCGAGCGGGCCGACACGTTTCGTGCACACTGTTTCTGCTTGCTTCTGCAGCATAGTAGGTGATTTTAGATGTGCGCAAACGACTCAATTCGGCGAAATAAAGCGATTTACGCACACTAAAGCATCGCATAAAGTGTGTAGGCGAGCGGGCCGACACGTTTCGTGCACACTGTTTCTGCTTGCTTCTGCAGCATAGTAGGTGATTTTAGATGTGCGCAAACGACTCAATTCGGCGAAATAAAGCGATTTACGCACACTAAAGCATCGCATAAAGTGTGTAGGCGAGCGGGCCGACACGTTTCGTGCACACTGTTTCTGCTTGCTTCTGCAGCATAGTAGGTGATTTTAGATGTGCGCAAACGACTCAATTCGGCGAAATAAAGCGATTTACGCACACTAAAGCATCGCATAAAGTGTGTAGGCGAGCGGGCCGACACGTTTCGTGCACACTGTTTCTGCTTGCTTCTGCAGCATAGTAGGTGATTTTAGATGTGCGCAAACGACTCAATTCGGCGAAATAAAGCGATTTACGCACACTAAAGCATCGCATAAAGTGTGTAGGCGAGCGGGCCGACACGTTTCGTGCACACTGTTTCTGCTTGCTTCTGCAGCATAGTAGGTGATTTTAGATGTGCGCAAACGACTCAATTCGGCGAAATAAAGCGATTTACGCACACTAAAGCATCGCATAAAGTGTGTAGGCGAGCGGGCCGACACGTTTCGTGCACACTGTTTCTGCTTGCTTCTGCAGCATAGTAGGTGATTTTAGATGTGCGCAAACGACTCAATTCGGCGAAATAAAGCGATTTACGCACACTAAAGCATCGCATAAAGTGTGTAGGCGAGCGGGCCGACACGTTTCGTGCACACTGTTTCTGCTTGCTTCTGCAGCATAGTAGGTGATTTTAGATGTGCGCAAACGACTCAATTCGGCGAAATAAAGCGATTTACGCACACTAAAGCATCGCATAAAGTGTGTAGGCGAGCGGGCCGACACGTTTCGTGCACACTGTTTCTGCTTGCTTCTGCAGCATAGTAGGTGATTTTAGATGTGCGCAAACGACTCAATTCGGCGAAATAAAGCGATTTACGCACACTAAAGCATCGCATAAAGTGTGTAGGCGAGCGGGCCGACACGTTTCGTGCACACTGTTTCTGCTTGCTTCTGCAGCATAGTAGGTGATTTTAGATGTGCGCAAACGACTCAATTCGGCGAAATAAAGCGATTTACGCACACTAAAGCATCGCATAAAGTGTGTAGGCGAGCGGGCCGACACGTTTCGTGCACACTGTTTCTGCTTGCTTCTGCAGCATAGTAGGTGATTTTAGATGTGCGCAAACGACTCAATTCGGCGAAATAAAGCGATTTACGCACACTAAAGCATCGCATAAAGTGTGTAGGCGAGCGGGCCGACACGTTTCGTGCACACTGTTTCTGCTTGCTTCTGCAGCATAGTAGGTGATTTTAGATGTGCGCAAACGACTCAATTCGGCGAAATAAAGCGATTTACGCACACTAAAGCATCGCATAAAGTGTGTAGGCGAGCGGGCCGACACGTTTCGTGCACACTGTTTCTGCTTGCTTCTGCAGCATAGTAGGTGATTTTAGATGTGCGCAAACGACTCAATTCGGCGAAATAAAGCGATTTACGCACACTAAAGCATCGCATAAAGTGTGTAGGCGAGCGGGCCGACACGTTTCGTGCACACTGTTTCTGCTTGCTTCTGCAGCATAGTAGGTGATTTTAGATGTGCGCAAACGACTCAATTCGGCGAAATAAAGCGATTTACGCACACTAAAGCATCGCATAAAGTGTGTAGGCGAGCGGGCCGACACGTTTCGTGCACACTGTTTCTGCTTGCTTCTGCAGCATAGTAGGTGATTTTAGATGTGCGCAAACGACTCAATTCGGCGAAATAAAGCGATTTACGCACACTAAAGCATCGCATAAAGTGTGTAGGCGAGCGGGCCGACACGTTTCGTGCACACTGTTTCTGCTTGCTTCTGCAGCATAGTAGGTGATTTTAGATGTGCGCAAACGACTCAATTCGGCGAAATAAAGCGATTTACGCACACTAAAGCATCGCATAAAGTGTGTAGGCGAGCGGGCCGACACGTTTCGTGCACACTGTTTCTGCTTGCTTCTGCAGCATAGTAGGTGATTTTAGATGTGCGCAAACGACTCAATTCGGCGAAATAAAGCGATTTACGCACACTAAAGCATCGCATAAAGTGTGTAGGCGAGCGGGCCGACACGTTTCGTGCACACTGTTTCTGCTTGCTTCTGCAGCATAGTAGGTGATTTTAGATGTGCGCAAACGACTCAATTCGGCGAAATAAAGCGATTTACGCACACTAAAGCATCGCATAAAGTGTGTAGGCGAGCGGGCCGACACGTTTCGTGCACACTGTTTCTGCTTGCTTCTGCAGCATAGTAGGTGATTTTAGATGTGCGCAAACGACTCAATTCGGCGAAATAAAGCGATTTACGCACACTAAAGCATCGCATAAAGTGTGTAGGCGAGCGGGCCGACACGTTTCGTGCACACTGTTTCTGCTTGCTTCTGCAGCATAGTAGGTGATTTTAGATGTGCGCAAACGACTCAATTCGGCGAAATAAAGCGATTTACGCACACTAAAGCATCGCATAAAGTGTGTAGGCGAGCGGGCCGACACGTTTCGTGCACACTGTTTCTGCTTGCTTCTGCAGCATAGTAGGTGATTTTAGATGTGCGCAAACGACTCAATTCGGCGAAATAAAGCGATTTACGCACACTAAAGCATCGCATAAAGTGTGTAGGCGAGCGGGCCGACACGTTTCGTGCACACTGTTTCTGCTTGCTTCTGCAGCATAGTAGGTGATTTTAGATGTGCGCAAACGACTCAATTCGGCGAAATAAAGCGATTTACGCACACTAAAGCATCGCATAAAGTGTGTAGGCGAGCGGGCCGACACGTTTCGTGCACACTGTTTCTGCTTGCTTCTGCAGCATAGTAGGTGATTTTAGATGTGCGCAAACGACTCAATTCGGCGAAATAAAGCGATTTACGCACACTAAAGCATCGCATAAAGTGTGTAGGCGAGCGGGCCGACACGTTTCGTGCACACTGTTTCTGCTTGCTTCTGCAGCATAGTAGGTGATTTTAGATGTGCGCAAACGACTCAATTCGGCGAAATAAAGCGATTTACGCACACTAAAGCATCGCATAAAGTGTGTAGGCGAGCGGGCCGACACGTTTCGTGCACACTGTTTCTGCTTGCTTCTGCAGCATAGTAGGTGATTTTAGATGTGCGCAAACGACTCAATTCGGCGAAATAAAGCGATTTACGCACACTAAAGCATCGCATAAAGTGTGTAGGCGAGCGGGCCGACACGTTTCGTGCACACTGTTTCTGCTTGCTTCTGCAGCATAGTAGGTGATTTTAGATGTGCGCAAACGACTCAATTCGGCGAAATAAAGCGATTTACGCACACTAAAGCATCGCATAAAGTGTGTAGGCGAGCGGGCCGACACGTTTCGTGCACACTGTTTCTGCTTGCTTCTGCAGCATAGTAGGTGATTTTAGATGTGCGCAAACGACTCAATTCGGCGAAATAAAGCGATTTACGCACACTAAAGCATCGCATAAAGTGTGTAGGCGAGCGGGCCGACACGTTTCGTGCACACTGTTTCTGCTTGCTTCTGCAGCATAGTAGGTGATTTTAGATGTGCGCAAACGACTCAATTCGGCGAAATAAAGCGATTTACGCACACTAAAGCATCGCATAAAGTGTGTAGGCGAGCGGGCCGACACGTTTCGTGCACACTGTTTCTGCTTGCTTCTGCAGCATAGTAGGTGATTTTAGATGTGCGCAAACGACTCAATTCGGCGAAATAAAGCGATTTACGCACACTAAAGCATCGCATAAAGTGTGTAGGCGAGCGGGCCGACACGTTTCGTGCACACTGTTTCTGCTTGCTTCTGCAGCATAGTAGGTGATTTTAGATGTGCGCAAACGACTCAATTCGGCGAAATAAAGCGATTTACGCACACTAAAGCATCGCATAAAGTGTGTAGGCGAGCGGGCCGACACGTTTCGTGCACACTGTTTCTGCTTGCTTCTGCAGCATAGTAGGTGATTTTAGATGTGCGCAAACGACTCAATTCGGCGAAATAAAGCGATTTACGCACACTAAAGCATCGCATAAAGTGTGTAGGCGAGCGGGCCGACACGTTTCGTGCACACTGTTTCTGCTTGCTTCTGCAGCATAGTAGGTGATTTTAGATGTGCGCAAACGACTCAATTCGGCGAAATAAAGCGATTTACGCACACTAAAGCATCGCATAAAGTGTGTAGGCGAGCGGGCCGACACGTTTCGTGCACACTGTTTCTGCTTGCTTCTGCAGCATAGTAGGTGATTTTAGATGTGCGCAAACGACTCAATTCGGCGAAATAAAGCGATTTACGCACACTAAAGCATCGCATAAAGTGTGTAGGCGAGCGGGCCGACACGTTTCGTGCACACTGTTTCTGCTTGCTTCTGCAGCATAGTAGGTGATTTTAGATGTGCGCAAACGACTCAATTCGGCGAAATAAAGCGATTTACGCACACTAAAGCATCGCATAAAGTGTGTAGGCGAGCGGGCCGACACGTTTCGTGCACACTGTTTCTGCTTGCTTCTGCAGCATAGTAGGTGATTTTAGATGTGCGCAAACGACTCAATTCGGCGAAATAAAGCGATTTACGCACACTAAAGCATCGCATAAAGTGTGTAGGCGAGCGGGCCGACACGTTTCGTGCACACTGTTTCTGCTTGCTTCTGCAGCATAGTAGGTGATTTTAGATGTGCGCAAACGACTCAATTCGGCGAAATAAAGCGATTTACGCACACTAAAGCATCGCATAAAGTGTGTAGGCGAGCGGGCCGACACGTTTCGTGCACACTGTTTCTGCTTGCTTCTGCAGCATAGTAGGTGATTTTAGATGTGCGCAAACGACTCAATTCGGCGAAATAAAGCGATTTACGCACACTAAAGCATCGCATAAAGTGTGTAGGCGAGCGGGCCGACACGTTTCGTGCACACTGTTTCTGCTTGCTTCTGCAGCATAGTAGGTGATTTTAGATGTGCGCAAACGACTCAATTCGGCGAAATAAAGCGATTTACGCACACTAAAGCATCGCATAAAGTGTGTAGGCGAGCGGGCCGACACGTTTCGTGCACACTGTTTCTGCTTGCTTCTGCAGCATAGTAGGTGATTTTAGATGTGCGCAAACGACTCAATTCGGCGAAATAAAGCGATTTACGCACACTAAAGCATCGCATAAAGTGTGTAGGCGAGCGGGCCGACACGTTTCGTGCACACTGTTTCTGCTTGCTTCTGCAGCATAGTAGGTGATTTTAGATGTGCGCAAACGACTCAATTCGGCGAAATAAAGCGATTTACGCACACTAAAGCATCGCATAAAGTGTGTAGGCGAGCGGGCCGACACGTTTCGTGCACACTGTTTCTGCTTGCTTCTGCAGCATAGTAGGTGATTTTAGATGTGCGCAAACGACTCAATTCGGCGAAATAAAGCGATTTACGCACACTAAAGCATCGCATAAAGTGTGTAGGCGAGCGGGCCGACACGTTTCGTGCACACTGTTTCTGCTTGCTTCTGCAGCATAGTAGGTGATTTTAGATGTGCGCAAACGACTCAATTCGGCGAAATAAAGCGATTTACGCACACTAAAGCATCGCATAAAGTGTGTAGGCGAGCGGGCCGACACGTTTCGTGCACACTGTTTCTGCTTGCTTCTGCAGCATAGTAGGTGATTTTAGATGTGCGCAAACGACTCAATTCGGCGAAATAAAGCGATTTACGCACACTAAAGCATCGCATAAAGTGTGTAGGCGAGCGGGCCGACACGTTTCGTGCACACTGTTTCTGCTTGCTTCTGCAGCATAGTAGGTGATTTTAGATGTGCGCAAACGACTCAATTCGGCGAAATAAAGCGATTTACGCACACTAAAGCATCGCATAAAGTGTGTAGGCGAGCGGGCCGACACGTTTCGTGCACACTGTTTCTGCTTGCTTCTGCAGCATAGTAGGTGATTTTAGATGTGCGCAAACGACTCAATTCGGCGAAATAAAGCGATTTACGCACACTAAAGCATCGCATAAAGTGTGTAGGCGAGCGGGCCGACACGTTTCGTGCACACTGTTTCTGCTTGCTTCTGCAGCATAGTAGGTGATTTTAGATGTGCGCAAACGACTCAATTCGGCGAAATAAAGCGATTTACGCACACTAAAGCATCGCATAAAGTGTGTAGGCGAGCGGGCCGACACGTTTCGTGCACACTGTTTCTGCTTGCTTCTGCAGCATAGTAGGTGATTTTAGATGTGCGCAAACGACTCAATTCGGCGAAATAAAGCGATTTACGCACACTAAAGCATCGCATAAAGTGTGTAGGCGAGCGGGCCGACACGTTTCGTGCACACTGTTTCTGCTTGCTTCTGCAGCATAGTAGCATGGCTATGCAGTATAGCTATTTAATTTTTAATTGAATAGTGAAATGAAACGCAGCTTATTGGCCTTATCGTTGTAAAAACTTGAAAAAGAAAGAATTTTAGTTTAATGATTTCTCTCATTAATTAGGGGTACGTATGATGACCTAAAATAGCTTAAAGTTGCAATTTAAATCTTTGTTCATTAACGAACTGAAAAAAATTTATTTATTCTTTTTCATGGAAAAGTAACTACGAAGATGCGATTTTTGACCACCTAAAAGGCCTGTGCAATAGCACCAGTAACAAAAAAAGAAAGCAATGTTTTTTTCTTTTCTTCACTTATTTCAAATTATCACAATATACAATTTGCGTCTGTAAGTTAAAGTAGGTCTATAAGTATAACTATTTATCTAAAGTTGTTGCACTTAGGTTGACCTTTAAATGATACCCCATATGTAATAGTTTCCTTGAATCCTTCAGTAATTAAGGTGTTAAATACAACGAAATTACCTTTTTATCTCATTTTTCAGCATCAAGCAGATTCTGGCTAAATGAAGCTAGTTTTTGCTATGATTTTTTTCTAAAAAGTAAGCCAAATAATTTGACACTTCACACTAATATACTTTATAGTCTCTAATTAAAATGTTTCCTAGCCTAGTATCTTAAAAACATAGCAATTTAGGCAACATAGGCCTATTGATTGGGAAAACTAATTTAGTTTGAAAAAAAACTAAGAATAGGCCCAATTAAGAACATAAATTGCTTGGGCATTTTAGTACTATATTTAATACAATATTATGGTATAAGAATATAAAGTAGGCCTAGTAGATTATTCTTTAATTTATAATAACAAAACAAAATTGGCATATCTTCTGGGAGATTTCTAATGGCTTGAAAAGATTTTTAAATGCTCTAGGAAATTTTTTAATTGCTCAAGGAGATTTTTTAACTGCCATGTACCATAGTCAGGAAGGTGGCCTTTTAGGGAGAAAATTCCCGCGCATACAAAGGGTCTTGGTGCACATTGGTACACAAGCGCGGTGCATACAAAGGGTCTTGGCACATTTTGGCAGATAAGCGTGGGGCACACAAAGGGTTTTGGCATATATTGGTACATAAGAGATTCAAAATTGCTAATATAATAGGCAAAATTAACAAAAATGTGGCTACTTTGCAAAGATTTAGAGGAGATTACAAGCAAAAATGTTGCAAATAGGAAGAAGTAAAGAAGAAATTGTCTACAGGACCTTTTTTTGGTCCTTTAAACTTTTGCCCCTAGTAAGTGCACAAATGGCACTTCAATGGTGCACAGATTGTCCCCCCAAAATTTATTCCAGCACATATTGTGCCACCACCTTCCTGACTATGTATAGATTTTCTAATGGCTCAAAGGGATTTTCTAACGACTCAAAGGCCATAGTTAGGAAGGTGGCACAGTGTGCACTGGAATAAATTTTGGGAGGACAATCTGTGCACCATCAAAGTGCCATTAGAAGTAGATATTCTAGGGGCAAAAGTTTGAAAGACCAAAATAAGGTCCCACGGACAATTTCTTCTCTACTTCTTCCCATTTGCTATGTTTTTGCTTGTAATCTTGTGTAAATCTTCGCAAAGTAGCCACATTTTTGCCTATTTTGCCTATTATATTACCAATTTTGCACCACTTGTGCACCAAAACCCTTCATGTGCACTACACTTATGTGTCAATGTGTGCCAAGACCCTTTGTATGCACCGCACTTGTGCGCCAATGTGCGCCAAGACCCTTCATGTGCATGGGAATTTTCCTCCCAAAAGGCCACCTTCCTGACTATGGCTCAAAGGGGATTTTCTAAATGCTCCAGGGAATTTTTTAATTGCTCAGCAGATTTTCTATCTACTTGAAGGATTTCTAACTGCTTGAAAGGGATTTTCTAAATGGTCTGACAGATTTTTTAACTGCTTGGAGGATGTTCTAACTATTTGGGGGACTTTTTAACTACTCAAGGGGGATTGTCTAACTGCTCCAGGAAATTTCATGTCTTCTTGGGGTCTTTTCTACTTGCTTAGAGGGATTTTTGTCTGCTTGAGGAAATTTTCTATCTGATTGGGAGATTTCTAACTGCTTGGGTAGATTTTCTAATTGCTCAGGAAGATTTACTGTTTGCTTGGGGGATTTTTTGTCTTCTAGAAGGATTTTCAGCCAAAATATTTTTGTTGTGGGCAATTTTTCTCTCAAAGACAGGAAAAACAAGAAAAATATCAAAGGGGACAGGGGACAAAGTAGCTACAATAAAATATATATTAGCTCATTAGGAGACAACTTGGCCACCTTTAACATTAGCTCTAAGGAGCTATGAAGACATGAAAAAACAAAGAAAGATGAAGGGTGAAAGAAAATTCCCTGTCTGCTTATGGTATTTTTAACTGCTTTGGGTATTTTATATTTAATTTGGATATTTTTCACTGCCTAAAGGGGATTTTCTAACTGCTTGGGGAAAATTTTTTCTAGCTTTTTGGAAAGATTTTCTTGTTGGTTGATTTTCTTGCTTGCTTTCAGGTAGATTTTTATTCTATTTAGAAGATTTGCTAAATGCACCGAAAGATTTTAGACTGCTTGAAAGATTTCAATTTTGCTGCATAGATTTTTTAGCTACTTATGGATATTTCTATTGAGTACATAAGTGATTTAAAATGCCAGTTTGTACTCCCTGGGAGGCACTAAAGAGCTAGTCATAGTTCAAATTTCAAGTTAAAGGTCCATTCTAATTTTCAATATTTTTTAATTTTAATTTTTAGAAGCTTAAAAAATTGGCACCTTTGATAAAGCTACAATAAAGGTCATACAATCCTGACATTGCAATGTACTAGTGTTTTTCTTCCTTTCTTAAAATTTCTATTGCAAAAACAAAAGTTGTAACAGGGCTCCTAATTTTGAACTTTATTTATTTCATGGAAACTACCTACTTAATTCATTAGGCTGGTAGTATCTTTAGTAGCATTCTAATTATATCTGGTAGCATTTTACTGGACCAAGTGGTAAAAGTTAAAAATTAGGATGGTACCTAGATTAGAGGGTTGTGGCCTAATTTCCTACTCTACTTCCTTGCCCTATTCCCTATTATTGTCTAATTTTTCTCTTGCACTGTGGCAGTTTATTTCACTTTTTTAGCAGTCTATTCTTACCATAAACTGGTGTATTCTCTGCTTTTGTAGGTATTTTCTTTTCTTTTGGCTAGTTTCTCTGCCTTCTAGTAGGTATTTTCCCCTTTTCTTGCCTTCTGGGCAGTTTCTTTGCATATGGCAGGTATTTCCTAATATTCATTTATTAGAAGCAGATTTTCTCTGCCTAAGCAGGTATAAAGCAATAAGACTTGAAGGCTGTTAATAATTTTTTTAGCTAAGTCAATATTGCCTCACAAAAGGTCAAGGTTGCTTTCCGCTGGGCTTCACCATGCATCTATTTATACTTTTTCATGTAACATTTGTTTTTATTTCACCAATGAATTTTCATTTCAGCATTTTGAAAAAAAAGTTTCCATTTTTCATAAATTTAAATTGCAGCTTTCTAATGAACATATCTAGTAATATTTAGAAAAATTAAGGCCTATAAAGAGCCAAATAAATATGAATTATTAGCACTGAATTTTTGAAGCTTATTCAAAGTATGCTTATGCTATTTAGCTAATATATATCAAGTTGATAAATTTAGAAAAAAATTATCACACCGAATCCAAAGCCAAATAAATTTTTAAGATAATTTTTGAATTATAGAGTAAAAAATCTTGACTAGCTACTTGACTTACTGACTTGCATAATATGCACCCTAGACACATTTCCTGTCCCTTCCCTCTAAATTGCCCACTATGCAAAATATTGGTAACTAATTTTAACATTTAATTACAATAACTGTTTTATTAAATGTTAAAACAATTAAGTTCATTTACTATATTAAAATAAATGTGTCATGGTAGCAAGTTTTACATGGCTTCCTTTTTGTTGCTAACTTAATTATTAATCAATTAAGAATTTATTTATTTGTTGATATAAACATGTTACTATTAAAAGAACTTATAATTGAATATTAATTAAAATGGAAATTGAAATACTAGGATTGCTGTTACCAAGCCTGTGTTTAGTATTCTAGATTTTTATATAATCATCTTTTATTTCTGCAAAATTTCTTTAGTATAAAAAGGATGAATTCAGTTTGTTTTATTCTTTTCAGTTTATGTATCACCAACAGTCCCAGTTTTTTTCACTGGGCTCTTCTGCTTCAGTAGGCATAGCATCTGCTAGTGGCTCAATGGATATAGCATCACAGTTTTTTTCTAGTCAGAACTCACCATCCCAGTCAGCAGGTCAGATGGGTAGTGTGCCTGCCATAGGTGAGTACCTTATGTATAACTGGGTTGTCATGGACGGTGCGGATCAGACAGTAACTGGTGTGCACTTTGATAAGTATGAAGATTTACTATGGTGTGTTAACTGCGGTGGTCATCTTACGGGATACTATGGACCTCAGCTTAGCAAGTATGTATCGCTTCACGTTCAAAAAGACCTGCGTCAAGTGTGCGCTGCCAGCCCCCTTCTCGAGTCTGGAGTATTCACGATGGCAAAGTAAGCACTAATTCTATGCGTGATTAATTTAAGAGTAACGTACTTATATGTAATAAAAACTTACATATAATTAGTTACATGAGGTTATTTTGTAGCTGAGAAACTTGACTTGGTAATTTCTACCTTTTCTGCAGGTCAGGCGTTGCCTGTTACTCGAAATTTGGCCAACGGCGCTGGTCTTATTCTTGTCCGGGAATGACCGTTGATTTAGCCGCTATGCTTCATGACCCAGAGGCTGGTCGGCTGACCCTCGGTGGCCGGCAGGACCGTATCTTGCAGTTAGACTCCGGAACAGGACGATTAGTAAAGTGCGTTGATATGGGGCCAGAGGGATGCGAATTCCTTCGCAACAACGGCCGCTTTATTTGCGCCGCTAGTGCGAGGGGCACTGTTAGTCTTCTAGACCGAGGTACAGGGCGAAAGGAGCACAGTCTCAACACTGTCACTGGCCAACTAGCTGATGTAGCTGTGCAGGATAGCCTGCTTGTTGCTTGCGGATGGTCAGTGCGTCATGACGGAAATATTGTGCCTGATCGGCTATTGCAGGTGAGATATATTTTATACTTAACTGAGACAGGATCAGCTTTGCGGGGCGTAATTTCTGGCCTTGTGTGTTGCAATGCCATCCTTGATAGTCGTGGGTTATTCAAGCGGTCATATAGTTGTGGCACAAGTGGTTTTTGCACTGAACGGGTGGACCTTAAATTTATTAATTTTGTTAAGCTTACACTAATAACATGTGCGGGCATGGTCTACTATGAAAACCACTGTCGTCCATAAAGATTCACAATGACTGACTTCTTTGACTATATTAGAGAAATAAATAGATCTTGTTGCTGATAAATTTCCCGAATTCCAAGTCTAATTCATTCATAGCGTTTGCATAAAATATTTGTCCCATAGACATTCGATCTGCGAGTTTTACGGCCCGTACAGCCATTCTGTGTTCAGCTGGATCCGCACTTCGTCCGATTTCTGCCAGCAATGCATGACCGACTTTTGGTGGGCAACTCGCTCGGTGAATTTCAATTCCTTCAGCTGGGCCAGTCCATGCCATCATCGCCTGTCTATCAGCTGGGCGTGTGTGCCACTGACGTGGATATTAGTGCTAGCTCCCGCTGCATCGCTGTCGGAGATGGGGCCGGCGGTGTCTACCTTCTGAGTGCTGACTCTGCTGATGTTGTCGGACCGCGGTTCAATGTCTCTCCGTTGCCGACTGTGTTCCCAGATGATCCAGTTTATTCGCCTAATCCTATTGCGCTTGGAAACGAGTCCTTTTTCTTTACTAGGTACGTTGAAGTTATCTTCAATGTCGTACTCTTTCCTTACTTTGTATACTTTGTACGTGTGATTCACTTTGTGGAACTTACCATTGATTTAAAAAGCCAAGTGGTTAGCTATCGGACCGCAGTCTGCGAGGCCTTTGATGCTGCGAATCTAAGAATTCTTATTGCAAAGTAACAGATTGCCAAGCAAATAAATTTTACTTATGTCCAATCGTTAGCATGCCGTTCGGGTACCCAAAAGAGTCGGACGCCGGCCTTACTGGGTCTGGGTATCGGTGCGCCCTCACTAGCGATTGGGCACCGCGCAGCTGCAGGGCCTACGAGCGACGTGTGAAGCTCATTGACGAGGCCATCATCAGCGGTGCTTGCACTACCCGCGGGCTTGCCATCGCCCGCAAGCCGGCCGGCTGGGGCAGGACTCACTTTCCGTACTACAGCCTGACAGAGCTGGCCGAGCTGGCCCAGCAGTCTGCCTCCAAGTGTCAGTCACTTACAAGAACCGATGGCTTGTTGAACTCCGCCTGTGCTGAAGCCTCTGCTGTTAATACGGAATAATCAGAGAGTTTAAAATTCAGTTTTGCTGTTATTTTTCATCTACGAGTACTGACTGATAGTCCTCTAACCTTAGTTTAGCTCCCAGTGTTTTTGGCAATTAAATTGCCCGCGCATAAATTCAACGCTTAGCCTCACAATTTATGCTAGCTCACTTGAGCTTCTAAGCAATTGTTGCCGTTATTTTTTAGTTTTAAAATTGTCATTTACTCGTGCTCCTAATCGTACTCATGCAGTCCTCATATGAATAATTATAATAATGTAAGCTCTAAATATAGCAACTTACTATAGTTACAGTTACGCGCTATATTTTTGTTTGGTAATAATCTGAATTGCATTGTTATTTGACTTAAAGTTCTAAGTACGAGCTAATCCTTTGTGTCATGATTATGTCAGCTGAGCATCTGGTGTAAGCATAAAAGTGTCTCAAATAATATATTTTGTTGAATTTGTGCATCACTCTTGCTATTCAATTTATTTATGCAATATAGTTGGCAGCCAAATTTCAGCTACGGCCTATCTATAGCATACGTAATTTAGAAAATTGAAATATTTTTGTCAATTCTATTTTACCGAGAATTATTTTGGTCATGGGAATTAGAAACCGGATAATTAGAAAATATAAACATAGTCAATTTGTTATTTTACAATGCAGTTTTTAAATCAAAACCAGTTTCTTCCTTTCTTTTCCTGCCACAGCATTAGTTAGTTTAATGCTTTAAACTTTCAGCGCACTTTTCTAACATGTCTGAACAAGAGGCCAAGTTGCAGCGGATCAAGTCGGCTTTGGTTGACTATCCTGACTTTCCGAAGCCCGGTGTAGTCTTCAAGTGAGTTTCGGACAAGAGGCATGCATTTTCGTGTCAATGGTCAAATGGACCATCAAATGGTCAGGTTCTCTAAATGTTTTGCTTGCAATTGAGAATTGCAATAATGCTCAGTGATATCGTTTGAAATTTATTTTGTGTCACACGCTGACTGCACAAATCACAAGCTGTATCTGCGGCTATATTCTCATCAGCCTTACAGTTTCCTTTTCATGCATTCTTGCATCCTTCAGAATGAATATTAAGGGGATAAAAGACATTGATAACACCATCAAACAAAGTCAAAACACAGTTTTATAAATTATTAGTTTACTGCTAGACAGAATCTCTATAGAGGGTTAATTTTACTAATTAAAGCTCACCAGTCAACCCAAGCAGCCTTCGCTGTTCATTAGCCCCACTAACAGTAAGTCTCAATTCGATAAGATTAACAGTAGAAAGACCACAGGGGGGGGGGTATTTCAAATACCCACATTTTTTCTGTATCATAAAAACTGCTCGTATTGCCACAAAAATTCAGAACACTGACTAAAATCTTCCGCTCTATTCGATAGACTACCTTCCAGAATCAGGAAAAATCAGTATCACCGATACATTCAGCGATCCTCGTCGGGGTGTCTGGTGGCTCACAAAAATTCTTTTTAAATCCACGTCAGCTCAGCAAACTACACTAATCAGTCGCAGCTACAATTTTCTCAGCATCCTAGTCACCAGGGTCCTCTTCATCACCGTCTGGAGCATCGGCGACGGCATCTCAGAGACTGCTGGGTTCCCAAAGCTAAAATCTAAGATTAAGCCTCGTCTGCATGCAATATTCATTTATGTCAACCACGACGACGACGACCCTCTAGTCTGACATGTAGACAGAGATGACCATAGGGACCATCAACGAGATGATACCTCGCGGCTCCAAGCAAGTGGCACCACCAACGTCGTCTTTTCTTTATCAAGGCACCAAACCAGGCATGTCTGCATATTATGCAATGGTCGTGCACCATGTTCAGCATTCATGGACTGTCTGGAAAAGCTTCGTGTCCTTCAAAAGAGTGCCACCTCGCGGCTCCGAGCAATTGGAACCACCAACGCTATGTTCTTGAAATCAAGGCACCAAATAACAACGTGTCTGTTTGCACCCGGGATGCTGAGAGCGAAGCCCCCTGCCCCTACGACAAATGGACCTTGCCACTGTGGATTCACCTTAAAGGCTTATACAGAGTAATATTGTTTTTGCCACCAGGGTCTTCGACAAGAATCGCCTAATATCTCGACGATGCCGATGTTGGACGGCTTTTACAGTTATCTTTTCGGACTCGGAGAATTTTTATTTAGATGGATCTTTTCGGAAATCGCTTTGTAAAATATATTATTGATACCCGAATCCTACATATTGCGCAAGCAAAGTAAAAGTTAGGGCGGCCTGCACTAGCCTTCACTAGCCCATTGCAATGCTGTCATCAAGCGTCGACTTTATGAGTGCAGAAGTCCACTTCTACCACACTCCACCACGCTCCTACGAGTGTAAAGCTGCAAATCTCTAATTACTGACAATTATTTCCTCATTTTATTTAAATTTTCTATTGAATTTTTCTAAAGCTTAGAATAGTATCAAGCTGGGTCCTTATGAAGCTCTAACGAAGAATTTTTAAACAAATTTCAGAGACATAATGGGAATTGTGGCATCTCCTTCAATCTTTGCGGATGCAATCGACTGCCTGGTGGCGGATGCGCAGGTAATAATAAACGTTAAGATATGGTGTTTTGCACTTTGCTATCTATTTTTGTGACTAATGCATTATGTGCTCCTTTAAACAAAGAAGCTCAGCATGATGACCATTTATTATTTCCGCTTTCTGTACAAAAGTACAATATGCTACTTACCAAGCATGACTTGCGAGTCTCGAAATGCAGGAATAAGCAGCAAATTTAGCCCCATCATTTCACGTTTTATTTTATTTAAGCAGGAATACCTTACAAACAGAAAAAAATCAGCAGAGTATAATGTCATACCTTGAAATTAAAAATTCTGTAATTACTGTAATTACTGTAATTAAAGATTTACAGTGAATGTACAAAATTAAAAAATGTAAATTTTCACGCAAGACTTCCCGTTGCCGACTCTTAGCCCCTTTTTAGTTAAAAGTTATAACTCATGATGATTAACCCTGCAGCGATTCTTAAATGCCAACACATTCCTCATTACACAAATCTCAAGTTTCTTTTTGTCTTTGAAATTTTGGTTGACTCAAGTGGCTTAACCACACGTTGCTACACCTAGCAAGGCCTCCGTTGTTTTCACGATGGATACCAAGCTGCTAATAGTTGGTACATTTTTTATACGTGGCCAATTTGTGTCAGTAATTGGTATCATTTTTTCAGTTAATTTTTGACTAGCTATTTTTATCAATTTGATAAATAACAAAAGCTTTTTTTGTGAATGTTCACAATAGTTTGCCCTATTCTTTTGAACTTGGAATAATGAATATTTTATTCATTAACATAAATACTTTTAAATTAGATGCAACATGACAGTGTCACTAAATGTTTTTGGTACAGCTGAAAAGTCTATAAAGTCGGTACGTTTTTGTTTCGTGAAATAGTTAGTTGCTGTTGTAAAAATTTTAGTTACCTTTTAGATGTAACTTTCGCTTGTTTGTACTAATAATTCAAATGAAGCATCATAACCCCCGCATCGCAGAGCCTGCCTAAGGTTGATCTGGTAGTTGGACTGGAGTCGCGTGGTTTCTTGTTCGGTCCCTCCCTTGCCCAGCGTCTTGGTGTTGGATTTGCTCCAATTCGCAAAGCGGGAAAACTGCCCGGTCAGGTGGAATCGGAGACCTACACCAAGGAGTACGGAGAGGATCGCTTCGAAATCCAGTCGAATGCTATTGGGGCTGGTGCTAACGTCCTGCTAGTTGATGACCTCATCGCGCTTGGCGGCACTATGGCTGCTGCCGTTCGCCTTGTACAACGAGTTGGGGGCAGTGTTGCTGGCTGTCTGGTTCTGGTGGAGCTTGCTTTTCTAAACGGCCGGGCTCGCCTGCCGTCGGGCATACTGCTGAAGTCGCTTATCAGCGTCGACTCCGAGTAGAGTAGATCAATACCCGTGTTTTAGTGTCTGCGAGATAACAAACTTAATTGACTTGGTTACACTAAAATTTTTGCAAAGCAAGTCAGCCAGTTTACAAAAGTTTTATGAACTTTTTATGATACCTTTGTTATTGTGTCGAACACCTTTATGTTATTAAAATGGAGCGATTTGGCAAGTATTTAGTTTAACTAAAATTTTTTGCTAGTTAAAATTAGTGAAAACAAAATTAACATTTCGTTTCTTCACGCAACTCTTTCATTTATTCCTTCAGAAAACTGCTATATTGTGATCTTTAGATTCACGAGTATATACCAAGACAACCAATGTTTTACGGGTATTGATGTAACTGCGGTCTGGGCGAGGTTGAGGGCGCGGAATTTTTCCGAATTCCGCGCACTTCCCCTAGACGCAGCCACTAGAGCGTCGAGGTGGGATTGGGATCTCTCCCTCTTCCGGCCTCCCCTCTAGCCACGTCCACTCCCGCCTGCCTGTCTCCGTCACCTCCCGGACCGGAGATGCGCCTGCTGGAGCCCTCTCCTCTAGTCTTTTCCCCTCTTTTCACCCTCCTTTTCCCCGCTTTACCCTCTTTTGCCCCTGCGCGTGCTCCCTACTTATAGTATGATAAGTCTTCGCCCCCATAATAATCTGCTCAAACCCTCTATTTCTACCCCCTAATTTATGCTACTAACAGTATCTTCTGCGCGTTTTACTAACTTATTTATCGATTCTCCCCCTTGTTCTGCCCCTGCCTAGTGACATTTTCATTCGCGCCCCCGTTAGCCCCCAACCCCATTTCTCATGCCGTCCTCCCCACCTCCGCTTCTATTGTTCTTTTTCCTCTAATGTTTACCTTTCTATTGTTCCCAATTTTTGTTTATCTTTCCAATGTTTTCTTGCTAATTGCTTCCCTATTGTTCCCCGTTTTTGTTTGCTTTTCTATTGTTCTCTGCTCTTTCTCATTGTTCTTCATCCCCTCTCAACGGCCCCCTCATCATTTGCGCCTCATTATCACCTACCTCCCACCCCTCTCCAGCTTGCGTAATTCCCCGTTGTTCTCATGCGTTGGCGGCCATTTTGGTTGTTCTCATTTCAGCGTCATCAGCCGGCGGCCAATCGGAGAGAGGGAGCCATGGCAACGTGAGATGAGATGGCGGCCATTTTGGATTTTGAGGCCTATATAAGCCGCTGCTTTTGACCTCCAAAATCCTCAGAAGCGAAGCGTACCGACGCTCAATAATTTGGAGTCATCTCCCGTTCAGACTTCGGTCTAATTCGAGTCTTAGGACTCCAGTGCGGCTCTTGTGCCCCTTTGTGGCCCCCGCACTCGGCCTTGTGGCCAAATCTGCGAGCCTTAGAGCTCTATCAGCGCGGCTAACTAGCCTGCCCATCCATTCGCGGCCTTAGCGCCTCTCCGTCGGCATCGAGCCTAGACAGCAACAGCACCGGCCTTCGGCCTCGTCGGCGTACAGTCCGCCATCTCAGCGACCATCAGCCAGATCGACAGCCGCCATCTCAGCTCCGGCCTCTCTCTCTCTCCGTGCCAGCCGCCGGTAAGTTCTCCCGCTTGTTTTACTGCTTTCCGCCTAGCGCGTATTTTTGGGGATTGTTCTATTTCGGCCCTTTTGCTTTGCACTAGAGAATTGAGCCTACTTTATTAGTAGTATTTTATCTGGCTACATTAATACATTAATTCCGCTGAGTGAGTGATTTAGCCTTCTGCTACTTTAGGACAATAGTCTGCCTAATCATCAAATCCATCTTCTTTTTCACTCCATCTTTATTAGACTGCTAATGGCTTGCTAAGCCTTTCACCTTGGGCGGTGAAGTATGGGGAAGTTAGGGGAAACTAGCGAACAGACTCTCGAGGGCAGCTCGCCGCGTCTGGCGGCGCGCCTGTGTGTAATGAGCGTATGAGCGGCGTAGTAGCTATGTGCACGTGACGGCGGGTAGAGATAGCAAAACCTGCTTAAGCGACCCATCTCGCACTGAAGCGTTCGAAGTATCAGAGTTCACGTTCTCACCTCACTACTCTTAGTAACATGTTCCCGGATTCTCTCTCTCCGCACCGCCTCCAAGGACTCCCTGCACAAAAGCCCTTCAGTAATGATCCCGGCACTCCCGATAGAAGCCCGTGCAGTGCCCCTAAATCGGCTACGCCCTGCCCCGCTGTTTAGCTAAAACCCCCGAATCAATACCCGGGCGGAGCTCTGGCTTCGTTAGATCTGGAAAGTCATCAGGTGCGCCAGGTCATACAGAGTGGTGGCAGCCTTGGGGCTCATACAATGACCCCAAGACCAGTCAAAGGCACCTTAGCTACAGCAGAGCAGGCGTGGGACCTTGCCCTCAGGCCAATCGCTACCCAATTCTACTTAGTTTCCTCAGGGCGGGTTTGCACGGTACTGAAGGCCCGTGAGTGTCAGCCTCAGGTCATTGGCGGCTCATGGTCATCCTCCTGTTAGTCATAGTCATTTCTCTTCCCCAAAGGCTAGGGCTACGCAGGCGGGAAACATCAGTATTCTGTAAGAAGTATTGTTATGGATTCTTAGTCTTTGTTGGCAAGGTTTACTCCGTAGCCAACAGCCCCTATCGGCTAGCGACGACTTACTTAGCACCTCTAACCGATCCAGCCCATTTCGCTAACCTTGCCAACAGTTTTGGTGCTTGCCTGGTCAGTAAAAGGTAGTTTTGATCCCCCCTCATCAGCAGACTTACGTCAGCAAAGGCTGCAATCTAGTCGTCTTATTTTTAATATTTTAAGAGCAGCGTTGACAGAAATCAATTCTTACGTACGTCACATTTTGCAAAATACGAGCCGTATGACAATAATTTGCTGTCCGATTTACCAGCCATAGCAGTGGTAATTGCTAATTAGCAATCAATTGAGCCATTCGAGCTCTACATCGACGTATAAAGATATCTTAGAGATTTAGTACACAGGATTATCCCCGTTAACTATCAAACTTGAAAATAATATTAATATTCAGTTGATCAATATTCAATAAACAGACAACAACAGAAGTCTGTTAATTATGTTGCTAATAATTTAAGGTCAGAAATAAAATAATGCTTCTATCAGAAATAAAACAGAGAGGCAATCAACAGAAATTTACAGAAGTGATTCGCTGATAAAAACAGAGTCGGAGCCATCTAGTTAAGATATAGCGAAGTCTGCATTTTGTATGCATTCATTCTGGTTTAATATTCAGACATAAACAATTTTGCCCTAACAACTTGTAGCAGTATAATGCTTGATGCACCAAAAACCGGTTAAATCAAAATCTACCTCCAGAAATACGAGTGACCTCAAACAAAGGAATACACCGTTTAAGCTACTGACCGCTTTTTTACCAGCGCAAAAGGTTCATCGCTGACCAAAACCCATGAAAAAAGTAATAGCTAATCTAAATTAAACGCTACGTGTCGCTCCATCGACTCGGGGCGGCTAGTGCCTGTTGCTGTGGAGTTTTCATCCGCTTCGATTTCAGCAGTCTCGCCATCTTCAGCCTTGCCACCATCACGGAGATCTTTGTTATCTGACGCTTGTGCATCATTCGTTGAATGCTCGTCGTCTGTCTGGAGCTGAGGCGGATCGGAACTGTTGTCGTTGCCGGAGCTAGTGACATTAGCGGTCAAGCTCTCATCTCGCAGGAGTTGCTTCATTGCTTCGTCCATTAAATCCTCAGGGATATTGGCTTCAGTGACGTCCACGGGTAGAAGATCTTCATTGGTACGTGGAACTTTTTCTTCTTCATTTGGACTAAAAAAAGGTTTTAGTGGTTCACACAGAGAATCAATATCAAGAGAACCGAAGTCGCGTAAATCTGTTGCCCGCTGCGTAGCAGTCAGGCCCAAGTAGGTGGCTGCTAACTCTCGATCGCACATAGCCAACAAGCAGCGATTGGTATGAGGAAGCAAGTACTTCTTAAACGCGGTACAGCACAGGGCATAGCCTTCCCTCTCGGCGGGCGTTAAGGCACCAGTGTCACCCGAATACCAGCCCAGAAGCACGGCCACAGATCGCTGAATCAGGTCGGACACCGCATTTATCAACGTAGGCGCTAGACAGATGCTCATGCAAGGTCGAAGCTCGTTTAATCCGGCCAGAATACCATTTAGCAGCACAGCAAGCGGCGGATAGTTGACAAGCTCCATTGGGGGCGAAATTTCATCGTCATCAAAGGTTGTAGCCGAGGTATTGGTTGATCTTTGATTGACATCCAGGCCTTCATTGTCCGCGCCGGATCCAAGGTCCCGTGGTGCAGATGACACAGCAGCACCCGGCAAGGCCAACGCATATGAGTAAACTGCTGAATGAAAATGTTTTAATGCGGTCTCAAGGGCTACTCGCAGCTGCGTCATGGCGGCCCGGTTGAACTGTTCCAATAGGTGAGGCCTGAAATCGGCCCCGATTTTAGCCAAGCTAGCACCAAAGTACATGCAGCAGGAAAGAAGTGACTCCAAGCGGCCATTAGCTCCAGCACCGCGGCCTAGGTCTCGTTCTAGGCATTCCAGAAACAGACAAACTCGATGGGAGAGCCAGCAATGGAGAAGACCGGACTCGCTTGCCGGACCGTCAGCTGAGGATAGCAAAGGGTCCTGATCGGTGAATGCAGCTCGATAATGCGTAACCGTGTCAAACAGCATGCTCCTGTAGGCGTAGAAAACAATGCATGGCTATAAATATTAGGAACAACGCTTGAAATCTTACTCAATATCTAGTCAAATAAATATATTTTAATACTCCAGAATAGAATACGGATAAAGGACTAGATTAAATGCATATAACCAACAGCTTATATATCAATAAAAACCAAAAAAATCTATGGAAAATATTAATCAAAGCCACCTTGTGTCCTCAGCAGTTTGTCTGGCATGCTGGTAGGGATCGTCTTCCTGTAAAGTGGCGAGATGTCCGCTCAAGTAAGCATCCCTCGCAGCCAAGAAGTGCAGCCGCAGCTGGGGCTCCGGGTAGGCAGCCAGCCGTCGCAAGTAGCCAAGAAGGCGCAAACAGTCGGGCAGTTGGAGCCGGCTGGAGCGCAGACGGCCTGCAACCTGTGAGAGCATCTGCTCACTGACACGCCGCACTTCGTCTAGCACACTAGCCACAACCTGTGCTTCCAGCAGGCCGCGACCACGCTCGAGCCGCTTAGCATAGCTAACCAACTCGAGGGCCTCTTCCCAATAGTCGTTTCGCACACAAGTGTCCAAAAGTTGCGGAATTTCAAGCACTTCCAATACCTACATAGTATTTGAAGTAGTTTCATTCAGTTACATTTCTTTTCGTTTTATTTTATAGCATATTTTAATTTAAATACTTAATTCAAGTTAAATCTGCTAAACAATAAACACAAACTGGCCCGTAGATAAAAAATTTGAATTGGTGATTTCCTTCAAGAAAGGATTTAACAGGATTTGAACTTACCTGTGCATGACGATGCAAGCCTAGTTGTACGCGTCTGCGACGACTTGCCAGCTGTCCTACAGACTCAGAGAAAGCAGCGCACCTTCCAGTCAAGCGGGGAAGACGGTCAGAGAGCAAAGATTCAACAGTGATCTCTACGCGGCTTAGCTCTGCTGATAAGGCCCGTGTAGCCTCGGCCGATCGGATAAACACTGCATAATTGCGCGCCGCAGTTTCTTGTGCCTCCCGAGCCAGTTCAGAATAACGTTGAGCCAGTCGGCGGGGCTCAGCACGCAGCTGGGTCACGCCCAGGTTAGTTAGCTGCCCAAGGCACTCGTTTAGAATGGGGGAATTGCGCCAGTTAACAGGAAGGCGACCATTTCGGATGACAAGCTCTGCTAGGCCCCCACCATTACCCATTTCATTGTCCTCAAAACTAGACATCTTCAAATTGAGAACAAGCTAAGCTGAAAAGTTAATTTAAGTTAATTCATACATCACATATTTAATCTAGGAGCTGTTTAGTGCAACAGTCTACCAATAATTTTACAACAACTTAGTATTTAGATAACCTTAGAAAACAAATCCTCTAAGCAAGTTGACACTCCTGATTAAAAAATAAGAGACACAAATGAGTCAAAGTGATCACTTATTTTATAAGCTAGGGAAATAAGAGCTTAAAAGGCTTTTTGTCACACAAAAAGTTAAAAGGCTTTAAATAGTCTACTTTTATTGCAATTATAAGTGTCACAAGAGGCCAAGTGTCACATTATTTAATTAAAAATATTCTATGGCTATGTATTAAATAATAGTGCCACAAGAGATCAAGAGAGAGGTCATTGATAAGACGTATTATTAATCAATTAGAGTCCATCGCTATGCATTAAGTAAAGTGGACACAAAAGATCAATTGTCTAGTTGTTGACTAGTGAAAGCATATGTCCATTCATAGAACAGCAGGAAGGTCACAAGGGATCTACTTATGACTAAGTAGTTCAATTGTTCAATTAAAAGAAAAACAAGAATCCAAGTTATTTTTCATGTAGTTAAGTAAATGAGCAAAAAATTCAACTTCCAAAAAGTTAATTGAAAATTGATAGCAGGGCTATGATTAGGAATATAAGTTTATATACATTATGTATTAAATAATAGTGCCACAAGAGATCAAGAGTCAATTAGAGGTCATTGATCAATTAGAGTCCATTGCTATACATTAAGTAAAGTGGACACAAAAGATCAATTTTCTAGTTGTTGACTAGTGAAAGCATATGTCCATTCATAGAGCAGCAAGAAGGTCACAAGGGATCTACTTATGACTAAGTAGTTCAATTGTTCAATTAAAAGAAAAACAAGAATCCAAGTTATTTTTCATGTAGTTAAGTAAATGAGCAAAAAATTCAACTTCCAAAAAGTTAATTGAAAATTGATAGCAGGGCTATGATTAGGAATATAAGTTTATATACATTCAAACACATTACCATGTGAATAAGCCTAGCTTTATTAGCATGGCACTGCAGATAAAATTGGACTTATTGGCATGGCAGATAAATATGTGCAGATAAAATTGGATTTATTGGCATGGCACTATGCAGATAAACTTGGACTTATTGGCATGGGACTAAAGTACTAAAACTGACCAATAAATAACTACATGGGAAAACATTGTTACTTTTATGTGCTTACTTATGTAAAAATAGGCATTTTATAGCAAAACTAGCACTTAGGCCTAAGCTTGGTATTTTATTTTTTTATGGATAGCTACCTAGAATTATAAAATCATAAAATTCTAAAATCATAATAAAGTGCTTTAATGTTAAAACTTTAATCACCATAGAAAAGAAGCCCTATGTCTGTGTCATAGCTTATAAAAATATAATCATGATGATGCATTGGACTTAGATGATAATAGTAGGACCTACATAAACATTGCATTGAAGTATTAAAATCATAGGGCATGCAACACCTGGTCTATTTAGCTAGGGTCCTGACTAATATAAATTGCAAAACTGGAAATATAGGTTGCAAAATTGGTGATATAAACCATAAAATTGGCAATGTAAATGGGCAAATTTGGTCATGTCAGTTGCAAAATTAGCAAATTTGCAAAGTAGACAGCCTATTGTAGGCCTAAACAACATAAGTTTCAAATTTTTTAAAACTAAGTCACACTCACACCATTGGCTAGGCAAATTTTCCAAGTTGCACATGCATGATTTGAATTGCAAAAGCCTAGAATAATGATAAGAATTAAGCCTTAAATCATGACAATGCATTATTTAGACTTATGTCATGATAAAAGGTAAGAGCTGGGTTTATTTTTAGTGCAATAGTGATGCTAAAGCATCTTGACTTTGAGAATCACATCCTAAGATTATATAGGCCTATAGCCTATAGGATGTGATTTTGCATCCCAATTTTTTTAATTCATCACAATAAAAGACCTCAAATGGGACTTTTTGAATCTCAAATGGAATCTCAAATGGAAAAATTGCATCTTAAACCCTGAAATTGCATCCTTAAATTAAGAACATGATGTGATTTTGCATCCTGTGCCCATCCAAAAAATAAACCCAGGGTAAGAGTCCACCTTTGGTAATAGCCACTTTGGTAATTAAGCAATTTTGGTAACACCTTCAAATTTTTGCCACCACCATGCCACCACCATGAATCAAGCGCACGTCAGTTTAGTGCTAATAAATAAAATAATCCAAGCACTTATTTTCAGACCATTCCCCATTGAATTTAAATTATTATATTTATAGGACTATGGTTTATGTGATGCTAGGAAGTCTGACTGGATCTTCATAATTACATCTTATTTTTTTACTAAAGTTAGCCATGCAGCGCACCAATCAATGAACAACATTTCTTTACTTTAAAGCAAAAAATTTATGCTTAAGAGTTTCTTAATGCAGACAAAAATGTATGCTTAATTATTAAGAAAGTACATTCAAGCATAAAAACGAACTCAAGTTTCATAAATTCATTATAGTTTTTCTCTTTGCCTTTGAAAGTTTGCTTCAATTATAAAGTAAATTTTGTTCTTTGCATGCATTACTTGTGTTTTTTAGTGGCGCAAGTAAGGGAATACATGCAGGTTTATAGTCCGGAGCTTTGAGAAAAGACATTTTAGTGCCTTTTGCTATTTTATTCGGTTTTTGTGTAATTTTTGTTTAATAACAAAAAATAACGATAATCTCCTCCCACGCTAACTTATTCCCCCATTCTAAAATCCTAGACATACAAATGCTTTTCTCACTTTACGTTTGTAGCCTGAATGTAGGCCTTACGTACTATTTTATCTTTCGAAGCGAAAGTATAGTGAGTTTGAATGGTGCGGTTTCATTCATGGCCACTAATGCCTAAAAGCATTTTTGTGATTTAAACTGGCGTTTAAGGCATTTTTTAATTGTTCTCATGCTCTTTATTCATGGTTTTTATTGAAATTTAACGAAAGCTAGAGCAAAGAAAGATTTCTACTTATTTCAGTTAGTTATAATTAGCAAAGAAAATTTGCTAAAACAGCTTTAAACTGATATAACAAGTTTTAAAAAGTTTAAACTGGATAATATTTACAAAATTATCGTAAATAACTAGCTTGAGCACGCATTAGTAAAAATTTTATTATTATAACTTTTGTTTTACTAAGGACGTTAAACTGGCAGTTTAAACCAACCAGTTTAAATCATTTTAAGTCAGTTTAAACCATTTTAAGGCTACTCGAACGCACTCCTAGAGTAGTGACCTTCGAGAAATTTCTATTCGTATGTTTTCTAGAAAGTTCTGTGTCTGAAACAATTAGTCATTTACTGCATTTCAACATATTTAATAATTAACAAGTATTCTCAGTCTGTGAGTAAACCTAGCGATAAATAACTAGCTGAATTATCTTAACAATCATGTTGTTATAATGCATTATATATTTCTAGAACTTTCCGGAAGATCATCTCAACACTATAAATATACAGCAGCTCAACTGGAATATCTTCACGAATTCTTTTTCTAGATTCCAATAACATTATTGAACAGTTGAACCACTGCCTTGCTCTCGCCTCATTACCGAAAAACCCTCTACAATTGGTCCGGTGAGGCGCCGAAGCCCCGTCAGGGGCAGGACAACAAACAAACATGTAAAAATATCGCCTGAACTTTTGCCCGTCATCATCACCGTCATTAGCATCGCCATGGATCATCGCCTACATCACCAGAAAAGCACCATCAGCATGTACCATCGTTAACAACGCCTCACAATCCACTTAGCAATCATCCGATTCCGCAGCAACTCCACAGCAACGCAGGACTCCTTCGACGACCAATCAACCACGCCAACACGGGCTAACAAAGGCCTATCGACCGAGCTTCCTGCACCAATCCAGCATCTCAAAGAGCCTTCAACCGAAGCAGTTCCGACCAACATCACCGGGGAGTCACCACCGGGCCTAACACGAGGTCAGCCGACAAACCGATGATCGTCCCGGTCACACCGTCGCATCACATCCGCAGTTTCCGGTCCATCTCATGCGCTCCCTCTGTGCTGCCCAGCCGCAGAGCGACTGCCCCCGTTCATCCCCCGCCGTAGTCCAGGGAGTCGTCTGTCTGCAACTCGGCAACTTCCGTAGGTCGCACCAGCCCCAGCGCCATTCCGCCATTCTGGAGCAACGCAGGAGGACGCACGAGTGGACCAGCCGCCGTTCCATTCGACACATCTACCGCGAAGCGACATCACCACATTCAGCCAGCAATCATCACCACGAAACCATCAACATCGACATCCGTCGTCTCGTGCGCTTCGCCTGGTACCCTCGGCCGCAGAGCGACAACCCGCCTTTCTCCGGTGCACCTCATCCTGGGTGTCGTCTGTCTGCATCCGGCAGCACCCAGTTTGGTCCCACGTCCGACAATTCGCCAACCGGGAGACCAGTCGAGGACACGAGTGGATCGATCGTCATCACATCAGACTCCATCGCCGAATCCATTCGAATTGACAGTAACTTATCCTAAGTAACGCATTTCATCGCATATTTTGAAACCATAGATACTGTACTTTTCCATAGGGACTCTCCCGCAGGGGGGACTGTTGTAGTGACCTTCGAGAAATTTCTATTCGTATGTTTTCTAGAAAGTTCTGTGTCTGAAACAATTAGTCATTTACTGCATTTCAACATATTTAATAATTAACAAGTATTCTCAGTCTGTGAGTAAACCTAGCGATAAATAACTAGCTGAATTATCTTAACAATCATGTTGTTATAATGCATTATATATTTCTAGAACTTTCCGGAAGATCATCTCAACACTATAAATATACAGCAGCTCAACTGGAATCTCTTCACGAATTCTTTTTCTAGATTTCAATAACATTATTAAACAGTTGAACCACTGCTTTGCTCTCGCCTCATTACCGAAAAACCCTCTACAGACCCACTACCAAAAAGTATTTATACGAACGGGGCTAGAATAACTTGATGAATCTTTCCAGCTTAATAGAAAGATAAGTATTATTGGGTAAGTATTATAAGTATTAGGGCTGATCCATGTTTCGCAATCGTTGCTGTTTTTTTGTAATGCAATGCTCCTAGTAAGCTTTAATTGGGTCAACAACACAATATAACATTATTTCGTCCGTATCGTCGTTGTCAGTCTTAACCCGATGATCGAGCGAGAAGCAATGCAGCTAGTCCAGAAGATGTTAAGCAAAGCGAAGCTAAAAAAGAGCGTGAAATACTTCGAGTTACAAAGTATTTCACGCTCTTTGTAACTCATACTTTGTAACTCATACTAATCAACTCGGCCAATAGCTTGTTGATCGCAGTTAGTTCGGTCCGCCTGGCTCTTTTCAGCTCCATTCTAGCACTGAAGCTGACATTATCTTTATTAACATGCTGCCGAGTTACCGCATCGGTTGATATAACGATTAATGATATAATTGCTGCCTCCAATGCATCAATCTCAAGTATTATCCGTCTCGTAGTAGCCATTGAAGTCACATAAGAAATAAAGACTTCATAATTTCATACTCGCATATGAAATAAAAAACGAACGATTTATTTGTCAATTTTTTACCCCTGTGGCCTATATTCTACCTTTATAGGGCAGTGTTGGGGTGCTTTACAAGACTGGCTAATGAACCCTTATCAGCATGCACAAAATCAAGACCTGTCATTTTTCATCACTACGGCTTAAAAAATTCGGAGCTGTACTTGCGAAAGCCGAGCAATTTAGGCTGCTTAATAATACAGTGCGAGCTACCTCGAAGCAGCCATTTTTAACATAACTAAACCCCGGGAGTAAAACATGCGGGAGACCTGTGACTCCATCTTATTTCATGGTTACTGCTCTCCATGCGGGCGATTGCAAAACGGCTTGATTTTTGCACAAGATACCCTGGACGAAATTGTGCATCTGTGGAGATCAGCAACTCCAACGAACTGCCGATTTTTTACCGGCGCTAAGTGATTCCCGCTGGGTTGTTAGCTTTGCTAGCAAGGAGGCGAAAATCTGATTATTAATAAAATTCTGATCTCTGCGTTCATCGAGCCGCGACCGCGATGAGTTTCACTGTTGTGTTAGTGGAATACGAGCGTAGCTCACACCTAAAGTGCTGTGGACAGTGGCACGGCATAAATGTGACTTACTGACAAACTATCTGATAATTCAGCACCATTGCTACTTGTGATTGTTTGAGCACAAATTTCGTGAGCCGAGATTTCTAGATCTATGTGGTGGAACTGCGTTTATGTCTCGTATTCTGTATTGGCACGGGTTTAGACTAGAAGAAGCTACAAATAATAAAGAAAAAATAATAACAATAATTCAGACTAATGGCTAGGGCAAGTAGTGTAGAATGTATTATTGCAAGCAGAATAATAGTTCACGCACTATTTCAATTTTTTATGATTGCACTGGTAATATACTTAAGAAAGTTTGCCTAGAATCAATCACTTTAGCTATTAGAAAAATCGATTGATTAAAAGAAACTTCGGTGATTTAAAGCCTACTGAGCTAGTAAAGTAATAGAAATAGCTAGTATAAATCTGGGTAACGCTGGGTTAACGTTATAATTTACTGGTATTCTCGCAGTGATTAGCTAAAATTCTAACGAGCTCACACAAGCCACGCTTGTAGTTGCCAAACAGTTATGATCAAAGAGATGATGAGCGCAGTCCACTTTCTGCTGCAAAAGGCACGTCAGTAATCCTGGCTGCAGCTATCCATTACTCGTGCTCATGCTCAATCCGCTGAAACACGTGGAGATGCTGAGTTAATTGCGGAAAAAAAACTTTCAGTCCGTAATTCGTCATAAAACTAATGTTAATGACGTACACCATGGAGCTCGGAGGCGAAAACATTTTTTGTTCGGGACGGGACGGGATGGGATAAGGTTTGTCGGGACGGAATCTCGGGATAAGTCGGGACGGTATTATCAATTATTGGCAAATTATTGGCTGTTAATAGTGACCTAAAGTTAGAATTTTATGGCGAAAAATGCTTTCGTACAGATAATATAAATAAAGCTGGTACGTTTTTTATTTTTCTACATGCAATTCTGTTTCTGTAATTTTGTTAGCACTCTTATCCTATTAAATTTTATGCTTTGAATTTCGATTTGTTTAACAGCTTGTATAATTGGATTCAGGAGACTGGGGTCTTCAAAAATCTATCCCGACTTGTCCCGACCAGTCGGGATTTCAGAGTCGGGAATCGGGATTCGGGAATTGGGCTGGGATTTCCCGACCTCGGGTTTCAGGACGGGATCCCGTCCGAGCACTAGTACACCATCTAGCGAAATTATAAATTCTCCCTACACCTTCATGCCAGTGAATAGTTATCAGTAATCGTAATAGCGATCGTATGATGCTTCGATTCATGTCCCACACTTATTAATAATCAAAAGTAACCATAAGACAAATAGATAATCGATAGAACATTAAACCACTATGTTTAAGTGGATGCACGGATAAATATATCGCTAGGTGCCATTAGATTATTCATAGAACTCACTGACGCGCAAATCGATCTCATACGACAGCTCCCGTTTGCAGTTATTGACAGCTTCGCAGTTATATATGCCACTCATGTTCTTCGTGAGGCTCACAAACTGTAGTGTGCCCTCCACTGTGTAGCTGCCAGTAGCTGCATCGCGCTCGGTAACTCTGTTATTCTCCTCCACGCCGCTCATTGGTAGGGCGGCCCAGTTACGCCGCCAGCTGATGGTCGGCCGGTCCATGCCCCTGGCCGTGCAGGTCAAGTTAAGCGTTTCACCGACACGCTTCTGCACGACTGACCGGGTTGTCGGCTCTAGAAGCCGGAGACCTGTGTAAATTTAGAAACATAAGGGACAGTTTGAAGCCTGCGGGCCCATAATCGGTGAATAGGATTATATTTTTGGAGGAAAATTGAGACTTTGAATAATTTAGAAGCTTTGTCAATACACAACAGTGCTCAGATTATTAAGTCAGAAAATGCTATAATGTCATAAGTGATATAATAGCTTTCAAATACAAAGATTTGGATTGAAGCTCTATTGATGGAAACAAGATTTCTGAATTCTTTCTGATTGAAAACTAAAATTTTAATGAAATTATGAAATTGTAACGACAGAAGCAATTAGGATTCTAGCCGGAAAATTGCCGACCAAACATGTCTGCGCAAAGATCCAGTATTAGCGAAACCGGCTCCGATTGCGATTTCAGATTTTGCCACGTCCGTAGCTGAGATCTGAGCTGATCAGATGTTCGGAAATAAAATCATCGCTTTATCACTTCTTAGGCTTCTAAGCACTAGCGAGAAAAGGCATTTGACTCAGCTGTTAGGGCTGTGCTTCTAATGACGATCAGTGCATACAGCTGAATTTCACCTTTATAATAGCGACTTTGCATACCAGTCAAGTGCTGCGGATTTCTGAATGACTTTATGATTTCATTTAGGCATAATTGATGGATCCGCTTGAATAATGACATGCCCTTGACAGCAAGAGCTGTTCACACCGCCGTGCAAAAATGCGGAAGCAGATTCCCGCATTAGCCATGCGTTAACAAGGCTGATGGATAAGAATCAGATAGAAACAACTGCATAGTTGGCTCACTCACATTGGCTCGGGTCGCACATCATCTCATCAGCGCCTCCGTCACAGTCGTTCTCCTTGTCGCACTCATAGTTGCGCTGTATGCATTTGTCAGAGCTCCTGGGACAGCAGGTTTCCTCGGGTCGGCATCGGGTACACGTGCTCTCCTTGACTTGATTTTGATAAAATAATTCAAATTCAATTTAAGCCAAAAAACAATGCTTCAATTTTTCTTTCTAAGGCAACAGTTCAATAAGCCATATTGTTTATTCTGGAAAGTTGTATCTTACATTAATAAGTTGCTTCTTGAGCATTGACATTTTTCATTCAACAATTGATGGCTTACAGCAGAACTTGGAGTGAAGAGACAGGTTCTCATCATAGCCATTGCCACAGTCGTCTTGGCCGTCGCACAGCCAGTGCTTCAGCACACACCGCTTACTTGGGCTTCGGCCGTTGTGCGTCTCGCACTTCACTTCATTTGGCTCGCATTCTGCAGAAATAGTTTCAATGGGCGATGCCTAGAAACAACTTAATTAAAATCATATTCACATTCTTTTTTTCTTTTTTCTTTAGCGATTTTTTTTATCAAGGGAAAGCTTATTTTACACTTGAAAAAGTCAAAGTCTACGAGTCCATAATTCTCTTTCTCGTCTGTAAGAAATATCTCTCCCTCCAATTACAAAGGCCAAGTCTATTAACTGACACTCTCGCAACGATCAAGTAGTGCAAGAACACATCTCGCAACGACAACTATCATACTGACCAAATATTCTGCCATATACATGAGCGAATACTCCATTAGCCAATTTCACTAGAATGGACCACTGATATAGAGCACTGAGCACACTCTTACTTGGAGAGCCTAAACGGAGCGTAGTTACCTCGCATAGATGGATGATTAGCGTGTACTAACGTTAAGAGTTTAAATATATTTCACTAGGACCTTCACTAAGACCAAAAGGAATAGATCCTTTTAGCCACTGAGATATGCATAGATTTGTAGCGTGTTGTAATCTCAGCTTGCTTAAAAACTCACTGTTGCAGTATTCAGGCCGCTCGTCAGCTCCATCAGCGCAATCGGATTTCTTGTCGCACATGAGACTCGCATCCTTGCAGGTCTGGTCGCACACAAATTGAGCCCCAGTGCAGAATTGCAAGTTGCTAGGGCTTGAGCTGTTAGGGTTCAAATGTAATGAAAGTCACTGAATATGTAGCGATAAGTAACTAAATAAAAAAAGCTATTATGCAGCCAAAATTCTTTAGAATTCTACAAAAGGCTCGATTTTTGTGTGAAAAAATAGACCTCGAACGGTTAAATGACTCTGTTGTATCCCTGAATCCATGCAGAGTCAATATTCTAATTGTACACGGGTTACTGCTGGCCTGCGTACGGGCGAGGTGTATGCTGCCTTCAGCAAGGAGTAAAACCTTGCGAGCACGGCAGCACCGGAGCGCTGGACAAACTTCTGGACAGGCAAGACATGATGTGAGTCAAGACTAGGTTCCGCAAGCCGCCGGCTGGGCTCAAAACTTTCGTAAACTGCAAGCGGAGGCGGTGGAACGCGCGGCCGAGAAGGCTGCAATAGCTTAATCACATCTTGTTGCACTACCCCGGAGCGGTGCAGCGCCATCAACTGCCACACCATCACCAACACGCCGCTGGCCCATTACGATCATCGGCTCATCTGCGACCTTGTCTGTTCGTGACCCGCTCTACGATCCGCCGAAGCGGCCACCGCAGCGCTGCTACCGCGTTAAGGGACGTTGAGACGCATCGTCGCCTTGATTGTGCCCTTGTCAAAGCGCTGGGCCACAGGCATGGAAGTGCCGCTAATGCGACCTGCTAAACGCGAACAGCCGGTCCGGCAAGTCGGACCTGCGATCAATGCTGCGATCAAGAGCTAGAGAGGCTTCGTTTAAGTGGGCGACCAACTCGCAATGCGGATTGCTCTACAGAGCCCTGGCGTCCGTATTCCTCCAGCAGAAACAGACAGTTGTTGATAACCCCATCAAGGCTGTCTAAGCCGCTAAGCTAAAGGGCGCGGCCCCCCGCCATCAAAACTCGGACAGGGCGAAAGAGGCGCTTAAAGCACGAACTTGCAGTTGCAGGCGACACGGCGGATGAGCGTAGGAATGACCTGCGCGAGTTCTTCGCCGCCGTCTGCAACGCGCCGCCACCTGCTGCAAGGCAATATGAAGCTGCCGTCGGAGACGCAGTTGCTGATGGAGGACGGTTTCTGCGTTGCAGTCAATCTGGACGACGTTTTGATGCTCGCTCGGAAACAATTTAATTGTGTGCCGGCTAACTCATGACTATTGCGGCAGGTTTTTTACAGAATTAAATTCCAAAGGCTCAAATTAAACTATACATTTCAACAGCGACACAAGCCTGATCATAGACAAAAAAGAACAAAAAATTAAACAATACACGTGTTGACGGCATTTTTCGGCAGCATTTTCATCACTAAGCATGGAGGAAGGAATGATCAGCCGCTACGGGGCTTCAGATTAATGCAGTTGCTACCGAAAAGAAGCATCAACATGCATAAATTGTGGTGAGTCTATGGAAAGATTGTTGCCCCACATAATGGGTGAAGGGCAGAACTCAGGATAATGACTTCTCATTTAATTTTTTTAAAGAGCTTTTAAGCTAAGTCAAGGGCAAATTAGGAAGGTTTTTGAGTAAATTAGGAAACACACCTGAACGTTCCTGTAATTTTCACCGCAGTCCGGTAGAAGCCAGCAAAGTCATAATTGCAACGATAGTTTCCGTTGTCACTCGGGCCTGCGTTTCTTATAAAAAATCTGAAGACTGTGGGACTGACAGTTTCCTGGCGCAGGGAGGTTCGCCTGTCGTCCTTAAAAAGCGATACTCCAGCTGGCTCAACAGCCCGATTAAAGGGAATTTCGTTGAAATGGCACTCCAAGGTGACGTCGCGCCCGCTGAGAAATACCCGACGTGGCGGATTCTTTTCGCCTTCCACGTACAGATCCACGGAAACTGGGTGGTTTCAATAAGGATGCGATCATGACACTGCATGGTCCCAAACACAAGCTATTCGGCAGTCATTCGTAGCTCGAGAGAAATTCAAGGGGTATTTGTTAAAATTTATGTTTTGCTACGGCACAATAGAATCGAAAATCAAACGATAGTTTTTTATTGTGTTTGAAAGCGGATCATTGAAATTATCTCAGGCGTTTTAGAGTTGTAGCAATTAAGCATACTAATATTATTTTCAATTATACTGTTGCGTACCATTTGGTGATCCAACGCTGACAATGTTTGACTTTAGTTCCTGCCCTTCATATGTGGCGGTGCAAATGTACTGCACGAATTTTCGTGTTGCTGGTGTCCAAGCTTGGTAAAAACGAAAACTATTCGAAGATGGAGTAACAGGCAGTGCTTTGGTTGGCTCTAAAAGCGATCCATTTTCGCTCGATAGTACGTACACGATAGGATTGTTGCCGCTAAAGGAGCGATCTCGCGCGCAAACCAGCAAGTCAAATGTAGGCCCCGTTCTGTCCATTTTAAGCGCTGCAAAAACAGTTGCGTGCTTTCATTGTACACAGGCACACGGTCCACAAGTAGACACACAAATACCAAATTAGCCTCATTTCAGTTAAGATTATTTCTAGAGAAATCACTTAGCTGATTGAATGAAAATTAGGTCACTTGCATAAGCTAAGTTTTTGCGAAGACTCAGGAATCTATACAGGTTTTTAGCTCGTATAAACGAGTAGAATTTTTTTTCAGGAGTAAGAATATTTATAACTTAAAAAAATTTGTCCAGCCTTGGTGCAAAAAATTTTGCAAATAAACTCACTCAGTTGGGGAAGAACAGTCTTGATTGTGGTAAAATCACTGCTGCCAAAAAAGTTGCAGACCAGTCTAGCATTCTCCATGTCAGTCCGCTTACTAAAGCTCAGAGCAAGATTTCCCTGGCTGTCGAAGCTGGCGGTAAATCCATCGTTGCTGGAGCCTCCATTAATATTAAGCGGTGGCAGTCCGTTTCGATACAGAGTGAAACTTGCGCGCTCTTTCATGGATTTTTCTGGCAGCTCACACACGATATAGTTGTTCTGTGCCATCGGATACGTTCCCTTGCTGTATTCTTTGATGATTACCTCTAAAGTAAAAGGCGTTGAAAATTGAACCGTAGCATGATGAATTCGCTCTAGAGTACGCTCGTACAAGAAGTTCTCATATTTAACATACCTCCATAGTTAACACTGAGCTTGACGACATGGTTTATGTTGTCCTTGTCGCACTTGTAATAGCCCGAATATTGCGGCATCATACGCTGAATGGTGAGCGTAGACAAAGTTGTTAGATACTTAATCTCAAGAGCGGGTGACGCATCAACTAGCTCCCTGTAGGTTTCTGAGCCGTCTGCCTTAAACATCCAGGTAGGCTGTTTGATCGCGGTTGTGGAGCCGTTGCCATGGCACTCCAGTGTTATGGGCCCCAAATAGCGTACATTATAAGGCAGCGGCGTGTTCTCATAGTTAGATGCGCGGACAGGGCCTGTGATAGAGAGGGTTGTAGACCGTATTGGTGTGGATTCATGCCTTTTGCGCTTATATATCTGTTGCCCAGCGACTTACGAATCTGCAGATTTTCAGAGTACATCGCCCAACTGTACTGCATGTTCTCAGGGTTCCGTCGATTGTAGCACCTGAAAATCGTCATCCCATTGCCATGCTCACGGGACAGTGCCGTGTAAGTCAGGGACAGCATGCGCCCAGTAGAGTACTGCTCAAACAGACCAGAGTTGTCGCGGTAGCTGCGGAGTGTAAAGGTGCTCAGTTTACTTCCTATTACGACATCTACCTCGGCACCCAATTGCAAATCGACTGGCCATCGTAGTGCAGGAGCCCAGAATTACTTTCAGGAAAGCCCGAGGAATTGGTCAATTAGAACCTGAACCTGTGCTATTCTTTTGCTTGAGATTCAACCCATCACCTAAGGCTCGTTAAAACTTCCACCAAATCGCACGAAAGTACACCGAATTTTATGTCAATTCATTTTTCATTTGATAAACACTAAATTTAAACAAAGTTCTATTCATTTAACGGCAGTGTGAACGAGCCTTAAGACCATACGCATCTTGAATTTCGTTTTTCATCTCAGCGCTACTTACCTCATTCAAATCAGGAACACAGATAGCTCGTCAAAACCCAAATGAATTGAACTTACATTTCCCAGATCAGCTCGCTGCTATCCGTGGCGGGCAGTCGGCAGTAGGGCTCAAACTGATCTTCACCAGGACCAGTGCCGACACGCTTGATATCACTGTTTGGAATCTGCTCGGGACTGGGCTCTAAAATGCGAGTCAGTATACTCCGGGATGTCATAAAAAGCCGAATGTTCTCAATATAAAAATCATATCGTTCAATTTTGGCCAAACTTTAACATAAACCCAGGCCTTCTCATGCAGCTTTCAAACTGCTGCTTGAAAGCTACCCGGATTGCGGGAAATCGTCCCTCATTTCTATTTGTTATACGATACGTTACTTTTAGGTGATATGACAATCCTTAAAAGTTGTTAAAAAACATAAATACTTACTTTCAGTAAGGATGAACGAGTACGCATTTACATTGCCGCCCTCGAGGTACAGGCAGTGGTAGGCACCAAGCCGCAGCTGACGCATGCGTTGCAGATCGTTCAGGTTGCCTCGAGTATAGCCAAGGTCAACGGTAAATGTCTGGCTCTTGGTCACATAGCTCTTGCCATCTCGGTCAGAAACTCCAATGAATCCAGGACGGTTCGGGCAGATGAGTGATTTAGAGCCGTCAGTGCTGATGTTGATTTGCACGAGACTGTCACCTAAGTAGCGAGTCACTTTCCGCGGCCCCTGAGCTTGCACGGCAGGAGTCAAAATGGCGACGGCAAGGAGCAGAGGCAGCAGCAGCAGCCAAGATGGCAGTGTCATCTCCAAGGCGCTTCTGTAAAGAATATATTTGCTACTCTGTGGGTTCGCGACAAGTACTGGCTATGGCCACCATTGCTGCTATACGAGCGTATAAGTAAAGAAAATACTGTACCACTGAATCTAGATAAATTTCAGTTGTAACTTTGTAGCTCTCCAGAATTCAGGTTGAAAAGCATTGCATCGTTTAAATCATGAGTATTTTGCTGCTCCGGGGTAATTTTATAGCTTATTACGCACTTTCGTTCGACTTAAAGTTAACACGAGGAATTCAGTAGATGAGCTTGTTTAACTATCCATTTCTAAGGCAGAACTTCTTTCTAAGTTCTCTACTTTAGGTAAATATAACGCCTCCAGCTGGTTGCAGTTCACATTGAAGCTCAAAAAGAGTGAGCTGCGTCGAAGGAAACTTGATCAGTTTTGAGCAGTCGTGTTTTTATTTCAGAGTCATATCTGCATGCGAATGATAGCTAAAATTCGAATCCAAATGCAGTGCCATTGCGTATTCGGCAGCCATGGGTTGATGGCTAGTATTATTCGTTCAATGTGACATGCAGACCAGCTCTAACTGCGTTTCATTCTCGGCTAACTACACTCCCAGTAAGGTTAAAAAATAGGTCATGTGGTATTTGCAACACCAACGGAACTGCAAGTTATGAAGCGAAAATCGATGCGCATTTTAATGTTTGGGCAGCTAATGTAACTCACCTTAGTTGGTAGTGTTTATCTCTGATCGGATACAGAAATAAAATATGCTAAAAGTCACAATACGAAGTTGCACTCGAGACAGAATGGTCAGCGAGTCAAGTTGCAACTGCTATATAAGTGAAGCTGTGGGCAGGAAGCACACAAGGCGGTTATCTAGTAATCTCAGCAAGCATTGTGTTTTATGTGGCTCAGTGGATAAAATGTCGGCCGCTTACTGAGAGAAGGGGCCGAGACACTTTGAGCGGAAGATTTGGTGTGAGAAACATGCAAGTCATGCAGCGTGTGGGTGAGACTTTACATATATTCCGCGAGTATTCAGATCAGATAAACAATTACCATGTCACGATAAAAGAAACGCTGCAGGCATAGGTTTATTCAGGTGATATGCGGCATGACCCAACAAATATCGTGATCCAGTGACCCTGGCTTGTCCCGAAATCTGGGACCCTGGAAGCTCGTAATTCTGGTAGCTCGTAAATAGCTGCACAATAAAACCACAGGAAAATAATTCAAGAAACTAGAGGGCGCGCGACGAATTTGAGAGCGATAAAGCTGGCTGCAGTCAAGCTTATTATTATCTTGCTTTTCAACTAATCAGCTGCATTTGGGCCTAGCTATTACACACTAGGAACTGGCCACAAATGTTTTTTATATTATTGGGGTCTGTCTCTGCTTGATTGATTGAGCAGATAAACCTTTGATGGACATAAATTTTCAGGCTGATCAGGCCAAAGGCGGAAGGGATGGAGTACTCAACTAGACCAATACTAGCTGTGGGCTATGCCGGTGTCTCGTGTGGTGTAGCTACATGTATACTGGTCTTTTCTGGCGCGCCCCTAGAACGGCAACCTGCTGGTTGGGCTCGGGAACCGTTCCGACTCGTTGAAGCGCCTTTTTACGAGCCGGGTCACAGACAAAAATACACTGGTAAATCATTAGTGCAACAGCTTATCCTTTTTCAGCCTAAAAATCTAATAAATTTATGAGGAAAAAAGGTTTTTGTGCACAACAAACCATTTAAGAGAGAAAGGATAAGACACGAGGAAGCCTTTTGACCATGGTACAGCCAAGAAGCCTGGGTAATTAAATATTGTGAATAATTTGGAGCTAGGCTGCAGTGGAAACTGTTGATTTCTATTCACAAAAAAGTCCCATCACTAGAGTAGTCTGCTGTAATTGTCAGAGCTACAATTTGAGCATTGCATCATTATTCTTCCGTAGTCCTTGCTTTCAGCTACGCGATTCTATCTGATTGCAACCCCACCATTACAAGTCAATAAGGAGTAAATGCGGCAAGTGATCAGTTTTTCGAAACGAAATAAAATGTGCCACGTGTGCCAAAAATTGCATAAAGATCGAGCTGCTAGTCTTTCCAATCACTCCGGTAAGTCAAACAGTTCAAATTCAAATTTTTTTAACAGAAACACCAAGTCAATAAGTGACCTTTATGCACAGGTTGCTGATTGTCATCCGTCGTGTCCTCGCAAGGCGCATCGCTAATCAGTAAATAATTTACAACAAATCAGTGTATGACCGATTTTACGGTAAATTTTCTGCTCTAAGTGAAAACTCACTCATAGCTGACAGTCTCATTGTCTGCCACTTCCTCTTTCCTTGCCACTACTTCCACAAGTCGTCATTGATTCGCCTTCTCCACGTGGTCCTCAGTCGTGCACCTCGTCTACTGCCGCCGCCTTCGTCGATGTGCTGCACTCTACCAACCCGTCTCTTTGCTTTGCTTAGCTGATCCACGTACCTCAGCCACTGCAGCTTCATAATAATCTGTAGTCAGCCACCTGCAATCGCCCGCCATCTATATTGTAGCAACATTCTCTCCGTCACGTATAGTCGCCTCTCTTCCGTTCTCGTCACTGTTGCACGTCTCGCAGCAGACGGTATGAGAGGCCCAACACGCGCCCAGTATACTCTTTCCCCCATCCGGTACATCTCTACATGCCTTTTAACTCCCGAACATATTCCATCACGAACCGATTCGACTTCTCAAATGCATCCCACAGCCTTCCTTCCCGCCTCCTGTCTACTTGAGTTGTCCGTGGTGGCAAAAGCTGTCCATTATCCCCAACTTGTCGCCATCCCAGTCACTTGCTGGCCATGGGATCTGCACACTGCACTGAAAGTCAGTCGCCAACGTGAGCTTGACCTTCAAACCTTCGGTGAAGCCACTTAAGCCACTCCTGACACAAGATGCTTTAGTAGCCGACACCACTGATGCAGACCCCACATGCATTGCCACCTTCCTGCTCTCACCAGCCATTCCTGCAACCCCCGCTCTCATCAGTGCCCGCAATTTTAAACACGGAAAAGAAAAGAGAATGACAATCACTAAAAGAAAGCTAGATTTTTGACAGATAATTATTTCTATTTTATTAGCCAAAAATAATGGCAACATAAGCTGGGATGAGTAGCATATTCAAGAACGCGAACAGGTTTTGCGAAACAGATGCTATTATTCAGCAAGACATAAGAAAGAAGCGCAAGCTCATAAATCACAACTAAATTAAAACTTTAAATGTAGAAATTATCTAAAAGATGCATGCGCACTTGCTTTTTACAGACAAAAACTAGCAAGAAAATGAACAAACTGGGGCGTCATAAGTTGAATACGTTAAAACAGTGGCGTCTCACAATAACAAAAAAATCGAGGAAAAAATCAAGAATTATCCAAATGGCCAACAAACACGATGGGATCAGCAATTGCGGGGCTCAGCAGAAAGATGTCAAACGCTAGAGTGGGCTATCGATAACAGCCACGCCGGCGTAACTGCGGCCCGTCATCATACTGTTGGGCAGAAGCACCCAAGAGTCAGTCCGCGGGTCGTAGCGCTCAACAGAGCCCAGATTTGACGAGCCGTCGTCGCCGCCAACCACAAACAAGTAGCCGTTGTAGGCGACAACGCCGGCATTGCGCCGGCAGAGGTGCATGTTGGCCACGACAGACCACGCGCTAGAGCCGGGACTCAGCCGCTCTACGCTGTTTCTGACGAGCGGGCCGTCGTGCCCCCCGATGGCGTACAGTTGGCCGTCAAGAGTACCCACACCGGCGCCGCTACGGCGGCAGGTCATGTCGGGCACGGGCTGCCAGGCGTTCCGCGCCGGGTCGTAGCGCTCTACGCTGGCTAGACACTGTCGGCTCTGGCCGTCGTAGCCGCCGACAGCATACAGACAGTCGGCGAGAACACCGACGCCAACAGAGCTGCGGCGCGTGGACATGGGGGCGATGAGGCTCCACTTGTTATCACTTGGACTGTACACCTCGGCTGAGTTGAGGCCGCTGGAGCCATCAAAGCCGCCAACAGCGTACACCAAACCATTGAGCGCCGCTACGCCAAGAGTAGACCTGCGAGCTTCCATATTGGCCACGGTGGCCCACTCATCCCGAGCCGGGTCATACACCTCGCAGGTGCGCACGCGCAGGGAGCCGTTAAAACCGCCCACGGCGTAAACAAGACCGCCAACTACAGCTACGCCGCAGCGGCAGCGACGGGACGGCATTTCAGAGACTGGGTACCAGCGCTCCTCTTTGAAGCTGAAGCACTCTACAGCACGAATGGCCTTGGGCGCCTGGCCGCCTATTACAATAAGTATCTTCGGTAGGCCAATGGGATTGCGCGGCTGGGTCCGCTCGCTGCGGTACTTGGCTTTCTGGTCGGGCTTAAGCAAATGGTAGCGCAAAGCCTCAATTAAATAGTCCTTACAGCGAAGGCTCTCTTTAAGCAGGGCTTCCTCCTCGACTATGCGTAACAGGTACTCCTGTGGCAGGTGAGCAAACCGCACGTGAGATAGAAGCGAATCGGCGTGCTGCTGCCTGGCCGACAGGTCGTGCTTAATCCACTTGAACACGGCCTCGATCACTTCCACCTGGGCATTCAATGGATTTAAACAGGGGATGGGTGGTGAGTGGCTTGAGTCTGGAGTGCAGGTTAGATAATAGAGTCAAACAGCCAAAATCTCCCTCTACTAGTAAAGCTGTCGCTAGGTTGGTTATTTTGACAAATTTTAACAATGCCATACGTCTGACGCAAGGGCTCACATTTTCCTAGTGAATAAAAAGAAGACATAAAAACTTTGGCAGTTGCAAAATTCCTAAAAGGAAAGTACAAGCAGCCTGAACAGCTTAGCTAGATACAAGGGAAGTATGAGTAAGCTGGGCCAAATTAACGTTTTAAGCAAAAAATTTTGCCACTAAAAACTGGCTAAAAATAGGCCTTAGATGACAAAGATTAAAGCCAGTAGTGCATGCATGAAACGCAGGCAGCAGAAACTAACCTCAGCAGAGCACGTGAGCCGGTCAGAGCAGACTAGCTGCCGCACCTGGTCATATGATAGCTGCAGAAACTCATCCTCATACTGCACAACTTTGCTGAAGTACTCCTCAGCATACTGCCTGGCCGCATTGTACAGCTCCGTGCAAGAATACATGTCAGCAAAGCGCAGTATACCCAGGCAGTTGGACGGGTGAAGTTGACTTTGCAGGAAGTCGCAGCAGGCCTCTCGAACCTCAGCTAGCTGGAGCAGATTAGCCGCCGGAAGCAGCGCCTGCACGTTGTCAACGGTCACGTGAATCTCAGTGGTGTAGATGAAGTCCACCAGAGCTGCCAGAACTCGGCTATCGATTTGCATGCGCACCCGAGACTGGCGCGATTCGCACAACTCGCTGGTGAACATGGCGCGGAAGTAGGGAGAGCAAGACGCCAGAACCACCCTGCAGCGCGTATTATGGAGAGAAATAGTGGAGTAGCTGATTGGGTGCAAACTGCAGGAAGGCTTGGTGACGGTTCAAATTTGAAATCTTTAGATATCGAACTTAAGCATTCAAATATGAGTAGCAGAATTTCGTGACAGGAAAAAGGCAGTCACTCACCTGTGAGCAGGTATTTCCTCAGAGTCAGCCTCGAGTACAACATCGCACAGTTGCCGGCCCTCAAGACGCATCTGATTCATGGCGCGAAAAGCTTTCTGTGTGTGGCTTTGCACCGACCGAAACGGGGCGCTGCACAGCAGAAAGTCCTGCTCCGCCTCAGGCTCCATCAGGCTGGACTCGCGACAAAAGTTCAAGCTAACGGCGCCCCTGTCCGACTCGGCCTCAACGCCCGCACTGCCGATGGCAGCGCCCGCCAATTCAGCTGCCTCCGCCGCCTCACTAACTTCTTCCGCCTGAAAGGTTTCGGTGCGCATTCTTGGCCATGTAAATTTTTTGAACGCTGTTTGATTCATTGCATATCATTATAAACCATGAAGCCATGCGTCTGTCGGAACCAATTTTCACAAAATACGTCCTTCGCTGGGATGCAGGACTAAAGACAGTAAGGAAAAGAAGTATCACCCCTGCATATAGAATTTTTTCTTGGATCCGGAGCGAAGATCCACCCAAAAAGATTGATCAATACACAACCTATCGTAAGGAATGTAAATATATATCCTTAAGAGAATCAAGCCAAGAACATCGGAGTGGAAAGATCAAAATGAAGTCAAAGCGCAAAAAGTGCGAGGTGGCATTTAGCACTGAAAGATATGCAAAGCACAATGTCAAAGGTCACGTGAATCTCCGTGGTGTACGAGTAGATGAAGTCCACGAGAGCTCAGCCTTCGATTTGCATGCGCACCCGGGACTTCCAGTGAGAATGGGCAAAAGAGAAAAGAGTGGAGCTCAAAATATAGCGGAAGTCGATAGAAGCGAGTAGGTGAGATGAAATAAATGTTTCAGATGGCTGTCAGCGACAATTTTAGCCAGACATGAGTAAGAGCCGCACATAGGTAAAAGTAGTAGTCTACCCATGAAAGTCAGCGAGAATTAAATCAGAGACAGGTAAGCAAGAGACCTAGTGTAGAATTAAAGCTTTTAAAAATCTTTAAAGACTAAAACTTTTCTATAAAATTTGGCTTGTTAAAGAAATTCAGGAAAGTGCTTAAGTCGGTTGTTCAAGCTAAGTACAAAAATCTTCCAAAATCATGAAAAAACTAAGGCAAGAAGGAAATAAAGTAACAGAGAAAGCAAATTTACGAACCGAGCATTGTTATTAAACGCAAAATCCTCAAACATGGAGCAATCGGCACACAAATGCAGTAAAGATACAAATGGCAAAACATGATTACTCTTAGTAGCATGAACTGTGTCAGTCACCTGCTACATAAAATTAAGTAAGGACGCAGGCCTAAGGTCATACAAAACAAGGATTTCAAAGCAGACCGAAATGTCTGCATTGGACATACATTAGATACATTGGACAATAATGGAACATAGGAGCGTGAGTTTCCAACAAAATGCACTTACAATTTGATTAGAAGCACTTTGGGACAATGAAAAGTAAAAGACCTAAAATTTAAGTTAGTAACGATGCTTTAGGTGGCAGTTTTCGAATATTTTTCTGCTAACCCGCGATTGAAGCCATTTCTGCCATAACCACCTAGCCTCAAACCGCATCATAATACAGAAGCGAAATGCCCCAAATCATTCTATCAGAGTAAATGAACAAAAAATAAATACAACGCGTATATTCGGGTGAATGGCAGGTTTCTATCAGCCTGTCAAAGCTGTCAAAGGAGAACTAGGCAGACGGCTCGCTACCGTCGGCATCGGCACAGCCCTTAGCGCCGTCTTCACCTTTGTCCAGCCGCAACCTCTCGATATAGCGCCTGAATGACTCCAACTCGCTCCGCTCGTCGGGTCCGTCCGCAGCAGATGCGCCTGTCCGGCCAGCCCCATCATCGTCGCTGCCCTCAGAATTGGACGCCGGGCCGCCCCCGATGAACATGTCCGACTTAAGTCGCGCGGTTGTCAAATCGGTGGCCGCGGCAGTAGCCCCCGATACACTGGGAGATGCGGAAGTGGCAGCTGCTGCAGCATCGGCACGCAGCTTCTCGTACATGGGAACATAGTCGGTGTAGTACTCGCCAACAGCGTCCCGCACCCGGCTCAAGAAGAGTGGCATACCGTCGCCAGTCGCAGCGCTGACGCCAGCACAGCGCAGGCCTGCATAGAAGCTATCTAGAACGAGACTCATGGACCGAGTCAAATTGCTCAGATAGCTGCGCTCTTGGTGCAGGGCTTCCTAAGCAGTCAGTGATTGGTTTTTCGGCTTCTCGTTAACACTGAGTTTGTTTATTTGGCGTTATGGCTTAGAAAACTTCTAGCTACCATACAGAATTAAATCCAAAAAAATTTATCATAACATAGATAAAAGCAAACTACCTGAAATGCCTCGAAGTTGTTCATCCACTCCAAAGCAAAATCAGCCGACATAATGTCGGTTTTGTTGAGCACTACAACAAATGGCAGGCGCGTTTTGTACAGAATGCTGCAGGCATACAGCATGTTTGACATAAAGGTGACCGGAGCGTGGCTCCGCGGCGTGTCCATCACGTAGACAAGAACGGTGGGCAGTTGCGCGGCCAACGCCTCGGTAATTATCGAGCCGGAGGCTGACCAGGTGAACGCCTCAATCTGGCCAGGAGTGTCAACTATCACAAATTCGATCTTTGACCGGCGAGAGTTGATTAAACCGAGAACCTGATCAAACTTGGTTGCAAACAAGTTTAGACAAGTCAGAATTGCGCCGTTAGGACCGAGTCGGTACTGTGTCATGACTTCTTTGTAGTTCACTGTGTCGCGAATATCGATCCCGGCCTGCGAGTGGCAGATAAGTCGGGTTTCATCCCCTTGAAGCCCGGGTAAGAAAGGAGTGCACTCCTCCTAAACTGGGTTTTTTTGTGTCATAGTCATGCCATGACATGTCGATATTGAAAATGGCATAACGATTTTGAGGCCGTTATGCCAAATGGCATAATGATTTTGACGAAAAAAACCTAGCTCCTAAAGTAGACTAAAACTGATACTTGACATTGTAAGCCGCTGTTTAAGTTTGGTCCTTTGTAATCAGTCAGGAACTCTTAGCATTCCCGGCGTCATGCGTGCCTTAGCTACCGTAAAGCGATAAAAAGTATGAACATTGATATCTGCTACATCACGCATTATAATTGCAGAATCTCCGCTACACTTATAGCCAGTAATTAGCATGCAATTTCTCATTCAACACTATCGATGGCTAATTTATTATTTAATAATCTCAAAGAGTAGTTAATGCTTAATGGTGAATTATATCATTGTATATGTATATATACTGTAGAGTTAAGTAGTGACACTGTTTGCATAGGCAGCGTTAAGCAATAATAAAGTTATTAACAAAATACTAAAATTACACAATTTTACTTCAGACAAAGTAAAATGACGTTGCGTAGGTGACATCAATTTAATGGAGCCTCGGAATTTTCTAACTGTACGAGCTTAGAATTTGAATTGTGAATTCCATAGACCAACTTACCTATGATTTGTTCATCTATTGCTTGAATTACAATAAAACAAATAAAACATCAACTGAGTTTTGTTGCAAGTTAATATGAAATAAAAAATACCTGGTAAGGAAGATGCATCACAGCAGGGTCCATATTAATCGGATAGGTGGGAGAATTCTGAGACAGCAACTGAGCATTCAGACGATGCACGAATGTAGTCTTTCCACTTCCAGCCATGCCCAATACTATCAGGCAGACTGGACTGTGCGCCTCAGACGCTGTTTGATTAGACGATGAAGCTGGGAGCGACTCTGCCATTGAAGCTGCCAATTACTTTTCAATTAATTTTGAAAGCCAATAGCTGAAAGCAGAGTAGTGAATTTTGAGCTAAGTCTGGCTAAAAATTGATAACTGATGGCTGAAGCTGTCGGGCTGTGGGATATAGCTCGTAATTGAACAATAATTCAGGGACAATCACAGCAGGGCAGAACTAGGGACATAGGAAGTAGACTGCATTAGCTAAATTGGCTATCAAATTATGGCTAGCTTAAAAACAAAAAATAAATAATTCAAGACGCCAAGTAGTAACAGTAGTGGGTAGCAATAGTTTTTATTTGGGTCGCTGAATAAGTAAGAAATTAGACCACAGGTACCTGGATACAAGTAGAGGGACTTGTTGGAAAGCTGGGTATAAGTAGAATTCAGTAACAAGCATTCAGTTTCAGACGAGGCTTCGGTAGTTGTTAAAAAGCGGCTTAAGATAAAGGCTTCATTGATTAGCATTCGAAAATGATGACAAAAAACGAAATACACGCTTGCCTAGGCATTATCATCGCAGCGAGCGGTTAGCGTGGTTCGTCCAGAGCCATGGCTTTTATTGAGACGGTTATAAAAATATAGCATAGCGTAGAGCAGAGTTTCAATTTCCTATTTCGAGTAGTTGGAAAATCAGCCAAACTGAGTGGGGTGACCAGTTTTTAGATTAGCCAAGTCCACGCAAATTCAGTATTATTTAGATTTAATCCTAAGTAAACAGCCATTCAGTAAATTAGCACACGCAATTATCTTATTTAGGTACCCAAGGGAGTTAATTGCCTTTTGAGGCTCGAACAAAAGTTTGAATAACAGTTCGAGAGATGCTAGTGACTACACGGAGACAGTATCGATCTCAGATGTATAGACCCTCCGGAGTGCCCTCGTTCTTCCTGTAGAGCACATTGTCCTTGGCCTTCTTGAAGTCCTCATTAGTCACCTTCATACGACGCTCGCGCAGCGCCAGTAGACCTGCCTCAGTGCAGATGGCCTTGATATCCGCGCCTGACAGCTCTTCCTTGGACATGATGTACTCTTCCAGGTTGACATCATCAGCCAGGGTCATCTTCGATGTGTGAATGTTCACGATGCGCCGCTTAGTCTTCTCATCGGGCAGCGGGAATTCGATCTTTCTATCGATGCGCCCGGGCCGGATTAGGGCGGGGTCCAAGCTGTCGATGCGGTTGGTGGCCATAATCACTTTCACATCGCCGCGCGAATCGAAGCCGTCCAGTTGGTTAAGCAGCTCCAGCATTGTGCGCTGGATTTCCCGCTCGCCACCCGAGTTCGATTCGTATCGTTTGGTGCCAACAGCATCGATCTCGTCGATGAATACGATGGACGGCGCGTGCTCCTCGGCCACCCGAAAGATCTCACGGACAAGCTTAGGCCCATCACCGAGGTACTTCTGAATGAGCTCAGACCCAACAACGCGCAGAAACGTAGCGGACGTCGCCGAGGCTACCGCCTTGGCCAGCAGGGTCTTGCCAGTGCCAGGGGCGCCATACAGGATGACTCCCTTGGGCGGCTTGATGCCCATTTCTTCGTAGAGCTCCGGGTGGGTCAGCGGAAGCTCAACAGACTCCTTGATCTCTTGGATCTGGGTGTCCAGACCACCAATGTCCGCGTAAGTCTCCTTAGGTGCTTTGTCTAACTTCATCATTGACACCATAGGATCGGCGTCGTCAGCTAGTACGCCAACAACAGAGTGCATTTTGTGGTTGAGGAGAACGGAGCAGCCCGGCTCGAGCAGGTCTTTATCCACAAAGCTTAGGACGCTGACGTAGTGCTCCGAACCGACAGATGTGCTTACAATGGCATGGTTATCGTCAATGATCTCCTCAAGTGATCCCACCGACATAGGCGATCCGCGTAGATCATCGATTTTAGATCGCTCTTCCTCGTTCTTTTCTTCATCAGTTTTGAGGCGCTCCTGGTTCTTAATGAACTCCTCCTCCATTAGCAAGTAGTCTTTAATGCGCTCCAGTTTGAGCAGGCGCAGCTTGCATCGCGTGTGCGGCGTTACAGTTGGAAGCCGATCAGCCGAATCCGGACCACGAGATTTCTTCTTTTTGCCAATGCGAGTCGGCACAGGCGGCTCGTACTTCCGCTTCTTCTCCTTATCCTTATCGCCACCCTGGCCTTGCTGTGACTGTCGCTGCCCCTGGAATCAGAAAATCATTAACAATAATATTTAATTAACAAATGACTAAAATGATTAATCCCTGCATTGAGAAAAACCAAGAACCTTTAATTTAAAGGTTTGAACCAGTTTAAAATTTTAAATAGCATAATAGCAAAAAATTAGTAGATTTATAGGAAATAGAATGCAAACATTTTATAACTAAAATCATTTCGTCTTTGCTTTACTAGCATCAATTCGAATTGTCATATGAAGTATTTTTAAGCCAAAAAATTATTTAGAGAATTCATTGAACTAAAAAATCTCAATTTTTCAAGCATGAAATCAGAAACCAAAAGAAAGTTATAAAGCTTCTGAGAAAAAGCACTAGAATTTAGAAACTAGAGTTTGAGTTTAGTTTAGCCTAAAATATTTTTAGTAGCAAACTGGCAAACTTGCCCCCCCCCTGGGGCAATTATTAAGAATAGCCAGATTCTATGCAAAATGCATGCTTAAATCTTTTCACTGGCTATAACAAAATTTTAAGTTTTGTTATTTTTACATACAAAAAATATATTCTTTCAGCATTTTAAATTTTCTATGAAACATCTATAACTTTAGATAGCATTTTTCATTTTGTTTTTGTAGTTTTCTTGGTAGTTTTGGGAGATATACATACAATTTATTTTCCACTGGTATAGAATTTAACTATATCAAGAAAATTGATATGTTCAGCTTTTCACTCCTTTCTAACAATACCACTTAGGTATTTTTAACCCCCATACACATGCTTTTTATATTTTTATATAGAATTGTTTCTGCATTTAGCCCTGAGCATGTAGTATTTCCCTCAAGAATAAAGAATTTCCATGGTTCATGCAACATTTCTACCAAGCATTTATAAGTAGAATTTCCCCTAAGCACTTATCATTTACCTTGAGCATTTAGTATTTTTCCTGAATATATAGCATTTCCCCTAAGAATAAAGAATTTCCACCAAGCATTTATATGTAGCATAGTTAGCATTTTCACTAGCCATTTTGAATTGACTGAGCATTTAGCATTTCCCCCTAAAAAAAGAATTTCTACTCAGCATGTAACATTTCTACTGAGCATTACAAGTAGCATTTTTGGTCTACAAATTTTTCCTGCTGGCAGTTTGCTGGCTAACATTGGTTTGCTAGATTTTTGCAAGTTGACATTTGCTGGCCAATGTTTACCAGCTAATATTTCTTATGGACATTTTGCTAGTCAACATTTGCCTACTAGATATTTGCTGACCAATGTTTGCCAGCAAGACATTTGCTAGTGGGCATTTAGCCTGCCAACATTTGCATGCTAGATATTTGCTGGCTAACTTTTGCCTGCTAGATATTTGCCAGCTAGAATTTTTCTGACAACTTATAAATCTTTTTACAGTGTATTGTCAATAAAATGCACAATTTACTTAAAGTAGGATAGCACACTTATTTTTTAGAAATTGGAGTTGTTTTTGCTACCAACATAGGACCCTTCTACATTTTTACATAAAAATTGCTATATTGTTTTACCTAATTGAAAGTAAGCAGAAAGTTCATATTTTAGCATGATATTACCAATTTTCTAATCTTTTGATCAAAAAATTATTTGATAACTAATTCATATTTATCAATTTTTCCATGCATTTTACAAAGTCAAGGACTTTTGTATCCCTTTACAGTATATATCAAGTATATTTTCCTCTTTAAACTTGCAATGCAATGAATAGCCTATCTGAGAGAGCTTTTTAGCAAATATATTTTTAAACAAAAAGTCATTGCTACACACATTCATCATACAGGACATTTAAGTTTATCAATAAGTCATGTATGCAACAAAAAAATTGATTAAAGAGTACTTTCTACCAATCAAAGCCATAATAGATCAAAGGGGCAAGACTATAGGAATATTATATTAAGAGATAAAATTTTCTACTTGCTTTTAGTAAACTGAATTTTGTATTAAAAAAGTATTAAAAATCACTCCAATTGGTCTATGGATTTATCATATATGAAGCTACATGTACTTTTATCTAGGCATAAAATATTTAGACTTGTTTTTTCTCATGGGTTCATTTAGTACTAAATGATAAAGAATAAAGACATTGGACTGAGAGTATACAAAGTGGTAAGAATCCTTTTTAGATTTTCTGGTTGCTAGTTTTAGACTTCTTTGATTAATATTGGTTTTGTCATAAATGCTTTATTTGCATATTTCATTTGAAAGCATGCTACTCTAACTGCTTAGAGTTATTATAGCTTACTATAACTATAGCTTACAATCATAATTTAGTCTGTTTTGCCATGCAAAAATCAATGGCTTTATTTGATGCAATGACCTAAAGGGGCAGGGTCTGGCAATTGCATTATACTTTGTTGTAATTGCATTCTTTTGTGTATGCTTAGGGTATCAAAAAGTTACTAGATATGCTTATAGTATTACATATAAGTAGATATATGCTGAATATGCAAGTTGTAGTAACACAGCCATGTATCAAGATTACAAATTACACATATAAGTAGAACTCAAAATGCAATAAGTGTAAGCTGCACTGAAATAGGTAACTTGCAAATATATATGAGTAAATATCAAGCATGCAATATTGGCTGGCTAAATGCCCATTGGCAAAGTTCTTACTAGCAGAGGTTGGCCACAGATAATATATAACTAGATTGGTCACTCTCCATCTTGCTGTGGGTCCAAAATGGATACTACTCTTAGGACGGTAGTGTAAATGCAAATTACAAGAAAAAATATTATCAGTGACTAAAATGAATTTAATAGGGGAATGAAGTTTTCAAGCATGCATACAATGTACATGCCTGACTTAAAGCTAGGCTTTCACTAGCCTGAATTTCAAGTAAACGCTTCCCCTTTCAACCCTCTGGCTAGTCTATAGCAGTGTGGAGGGGTGAAGGTCGAGGCCGAGGGCTGTATAAGCTGTCCAGCTATTGCATAGCTTTGCCCTGCCTCTTTTGTAGGAGCCAATAAGGGCGCACTGTAGGGTTGGAGTGTGGAGGGGTGGAGGCCTCCATGTGGAGGCTCTACAACAAACAGTACAAGCCAAACTCTAGCTCTAGCATAGCTTTGCCCTACCCAACGAAGCTGCACTGAGGGGAGGGGGGAGGGAGGGAAGGGTGAATGGCTATGCAAGCCATAATGTATGCACTATGCATCTTCTGAACCAATCTCAATATAAGCATAGCGTTCCTCTTAATTGTTTAAGAGTTTTTGACACAGCCCAATTTCTTGTCTTTCCTTTGTCCTAGGCCATGGCGACACAAAATTTTACATTCAGCTCAAAAAGGTGTTGTGCAGCCACCTGCACAAATACAACTCAAGCATACACTGGCAATACCAGAACTCCAGTGCGAATGCACAGATTCCCAGCAGATGACGCGGTGGCTACTTGATGGAAAGGAATTCTGGAGCTTTCATTTACACAGAACCTCTTCAGCCTTGTTCGAGGACACAACGGGTTCAATGACAAGCCAGAAGTCACACCATTTCTTAGCGCACTTCAATCAATCGCTGCAAGTGGACTGGTGCAATCAACTGCGCAAGGCCGGAACTGCCAGGATGACGAGTGCACAGGTGCAATCGACGAAGGAAACCTGAGCAAGCTCCTAGCTTCTGTGAATGCAGGTGCCTCTACTAACAAGGTGCAGGAGCCCCCAACCCATTGTTGCAGCTTGTCAGTGGCTTCAATTATAGCAAGGGTCAAGCTTCGAGTTCACCCAAGAGCCGAACTGGACGAGCCTCTGGAGTACGTAGCTGGCTTTGTTCTTGCCAAAAACCATGTCCTAAATTGCACTGATTGCCTCTCAAAACTGATGGCGAGCACTCCTGCAGGAGTGCACATTGGCTTAAAAGCTTTTGAGCATGCAACAAGAGGTTTGATCACCCCCTCAAACAGTGTCCTGCAAGCCTTCCAAAAAATGGAGGTGATTTTTTCAAGCCTTCCCTTAGAGACGCTGCTGCAAGAGAAAATTAAAACAAGAATTGTTGCACATTTTCATGACAGTGCTGTTCAGCTCCAAGCGTGCAAATTGCACGAGCCTATTGTGCAGAAAAAATTGTATGCCGGATTTGCCTGCCTGCACCTTCGACAGTGGTGCAGAGAACAAATGCGCAATTTGCAAGCCGAAAGAGTACGAAACAGTGCAGCAAAAAAATTAACAAAATTTTAAATTTACAAATTTATGCAATATAAATGTATAAATTATTGTGAACTTGTCAAATTAACTTCTAGCTCAAGTGCCTGAGTCATGTGAACTTTTAGCCTTTTGTATGTAATTTTGTTATGTAATTGTCTTGTAAACTTTGCTATGTAAACTTGCTATAATTGCATTTTTTGTCAACTGTACTTTTAATTTTGTTTTTTTGCTTAAAAGCATGAGAACAGACTTCAATAATTACTACAATAGTACAGTATACATAAATGTCAGAAATAAAATTAATAGTGTGCTTATGCATATCAAGTTTTTTGCTATCAAAAGACTATTTTACAAATTTGCAAACTTGATTTTATTTTTTGTCTATTTTTGCTACTGATGGCTGGTCCTAAGAGTAGTGTGAGAGAAAATTAACTGAGTGACCAATCTAGTTATATATTATCTGTGAAGTTGGCTAGCAAACATCCTGCAAGTATCCTGCCAAATATCTGGCAGGCAAATATTGGCTAGCAAAATGCCTGCAAGCAAATATCTTACCAGCAAACATTAACTAGCAAACATTGGCCAGCAAACATTGGCTAGCAAATGTCAACCAATGAATATCTGCAGGCAAAAATTGGCCAAAAATGCCTGCAAGCAAATATCTTGCTAGAAAACATTAACTAGCAAACATCAGCCAACAAACATTGGCCAGCAAATATTGGCTAGCAAATGTTAGCCAATGAATGTCTAGTAGGCAAACATTGGCTAGCAAAATGCATGCAAGCAAATATCTTGCCACAAAGCATTAACTAGCAAACATTTACCAAAAAACATTGGCCAGCAAACAACAGCCAACAAACATTAGCCAGCAAATGCCAGCTAACAAACATTGGCTAGAAAATCTCACCAATGAATATCTGGCAGGCAAACATTGGCCAGCAAACTACTTGTAGCCAAATGGGATGATCCTAGCATTCCCCCAAAGTATTTAGAATTATACATAAGCATATAGGGCAATCTTTTGGTTTCCCACCCTAAATTATTTTAACATTTTTTTCAAAGTTATTAGATTTGCAAAAGCACAGAAGCAGAAGCATGCATTCAGGAAAGTTCAGGTAAGTAAAATATTAAGTTGATTATAAATCAGACAGAAGGGGTAATCCAGTATAGAATACGAGGGGTGATCAAAAAGTTCTGCAACCTTTTGACCTTGCGTCAAGATTACTGGACCGATCACACTTAAAATTGACGCAATGTAAGAAAAAATTGAATTTTATATCACTCGATTTTCAAGTCATTTCATCAATCTGTTCCAACTTGGCTGACAGTTTACCATAAGCAGTTTTTAGCTTGTGCATTTAACTGTGAAAGTCAGCTTTTGCTTCATAGTATTTTTTTCCATGCAGCATGGCAAAATATCTTCTGACATGCACATAAATTTTACCACTGTTTCTACAAATTCCGCCTCGTTATTTAACACCATTGCCAGGCTTGTGTGTCATTGGGTTGATGCACAGTCGAGTTTTAATGACAAGTGAATGTCTGACCAAACCTTGACATCCGTGACCGAGCCATCCATTCACAATAATTCTCACATACTTCAACTTGCAGGGAGATATGGCGGTGGAAAATCTTCCTTAGCAAGTTACTGGGGACTGCTAAATGCTTAAGTGAAGTTTCTTGCCAATGCTTTCGTAGGGGAGGCATGAAAGGGGATAAAACCGGCGTGGCAACAACAGATGCGTCGAATGCTGCTCCTCACACAGCGAGGAAGACTGGATTACTTATGGAGGAAAAAAGGGTTCAGCTGGTTCTACATCCACCTTACTGGCTTACATTGACCCATATGACTCCACTGTATTCTCAAAACTGAAAGCTGCTACTCATGGAAGACCTTTTTTAGAGCACTCAAGAACTGAGATAGGTGCTCAAATCAGAGTTGCAGACACTGCTTGCAATCAATTATCTTAGCTACTTCCAAATGTGTCAAAAGCGACGGAAGCGGTGCATAGAAGCTGATGAGAGATAGATTGAGGGAATGTAATGCTGATTGTGTGCACAAAATTTCTTCGAGTCACATTATTAACTCACTTGCAGAACTTTTTGATCACCCCTCATATTGTTAAAGTGATGTTCAAGGAAAGCTTGATGCCACATGAACTTCTTCAGGTAAGTTTCAAACAGGTTGTTGCTTGTTCCATGAATTGCTCCATGATATGTTCCATGAAATTTGGCTTTAAAATCCCCCTATATTCCATTGACAGTATTTGTGAACCACTGGGTTGTTAGGGTCCCAGAAGTGCAACAAGTGGTCAACAGTCAGATGATTGGCCAATGTGTTATAGGCAGCCCTATGCAACCAGTCCTCAATAATTGATATCAATGTCACAGAACTATGCTGTTGAGGACTTTGGTAGCTGGGACAATGGTCTGTGGTGCAGGAGGTTGACAAGCCCTACCATACATGTGCAATACCTGGCCAAACCAGCTGGGTAACAGGATTGCTAAGCAAGGGACATTGCAAAATTGCCAATGTAAGTTGCAAAATTGCTGACATAAGTCACAAAATGGAGGGGTTACAACACAAAATGGAAAAGAATTGGGACTTTAGGTGAAATTGGTTCACGGGAGTTTTTTGGCCCTTCTAAATTTTTGGGCAACTAAGTCACAAATTTGGCCACTGACAAGCAATGTTGCACTTAGACTAAATAATGTCACACTTTTTGTCAGAAACAATGTTGCACTGGCTGGGTAAGATTCAGGAGATTGCGCATATATAAGCCCTATTAGCAATAGCTGAAAAGTTAAAAAAAAGCATTAAAATAATTTAGAGTAGGAAACCAAAAGATTGCTACATGCAGGATTTCACTAATTATTTAGAATTACCTGCAAGTAGGGACTTCAGCGAGCCGCGGAAAAGTGTTACACGTACACATAAAAAGCTGAAAAACAGTCAACTTCACATTGAAAAAAACAAGGAAGGAAGCTATATTTGACCATGTATGAATAGTCATTGCAAAGAAGAATTCTTCCTCTGTCCAATGCAAAAAAAATCAGGACAAAATGTCATAGACGAAAAGAGGTGCATGGCTTCAAAGGTTAACATGTTTAGGTTTATTTTCAGAGTGAAGATGCAAGTCAAAAAAGGGTCCTCACTTTAAAGCCTTCCCTTGAAGAGACTATTCATTGAATTTTGGCATGTGATACCTTGTTGGAAAGAAGAAGAATATAGCTATAAGATGAGCTAATTTTATTTGTATTTGGTCATTTCTATGGTAGAAAAAAACTCATGTGAAAAATTTGCAAAGCTGTAGCTCTGAATCTATATAATTATCCAACAATTATCCGCCAATACATTTGTGCAGAATTTTATGGAGAAGAAGGTCTGCAATTCAGTTTTTTGTTATTTGCTTTGGAATTCTTCGGAAAATGAAAAATGTAGAGTACCCCCTGTCACTTATGGCTACAAATATGAAATTCACAAGTGTATCCTGGTGGATGCAGTCTACAAATTGATTGAGTGGTTGCCTAATCAATGGGGTAGGTGTGTATAACTATATTACTCACCTTTGATTAAGGTGAAACATTGTAAAGTGCCAAATTATTATCTTAATGTAGATTGATTTTAGTCTGCATTTACTGGAAAGTAAAAGTAATAAAAAACAAGTTTTGGGATGTAAAAATATAATTTTGATTCTAAAAAAATAATAATCAGTATTGTTGCATAACATTTCTTGTAAGAAATGAAACTTCTAATTGTTAATCAGGAAAACATTGTTATTTGTGCACACTAATCATGTAACACGAAATCATATGAACTTTTAAGAAGTAAAACAAAGCTATCGCAATACATGAAAAGAAAAAGTAAAAGGCAAATAAATATTGTAGTTCAAGCTTCAAGCTTCAAATATTGTAGTTTTTTTTATCTTTGTGAAAAACACTTTAAACAATAGTTTTTACATACATATCATTTTGATTTGGATAACTCAGAACTATACTTCGTGGTCACAGAATAGATAGGCAAAAATACACTAGATTTCACTGACCTTTGGAATACAAACATTGGTATAACTTTTTTTCTAATATACCGATCTTTTTGAGTTTGGTATCTTTTAAAAGTAGACAACAAGACTTATCATAGTAAACAACTTTTGTTTTGTTTTACCAAACTTTCAAAATCTCACTAAAGTCCCTACTGCAAGCATATATATGCACAAAAGTTGGCCAATCTAGCCAAATAAGGTAAGCTGCCAAATTAGCAATGTAACTTATAAACAACATTACAAAATAAGCAATATAAGTTGCAAAATTGGGAAGGCAAGTTGCAAAATTAATCAAAAATGGGAAATGCATGTCATATTCCCTAAATTTCATATCCCAATTGCCAATTCTTTCATTGCATATTCCCTGAATTTCATACCCCTAAATTTTATATTCTAAAATGGATGCTACAGCCAATCATAGGCCTATTCCCTAAATTTCATATCCTTAAAAATAGAATTTGTAGACCACTGCATATTCCCTACAATATACATTCCCAAAATGCATAAGATTTTATATCATGTAAATATAGGCCTACTATAATGCAATGCAACACATTTAGGAAATATGAAATCTAGTGCATTTGCATGGTATAAGGCCCAGTGTATTTAGGAAATATAAAGTCTAGTGCATCAAGGGGATGCAACGTCTCATGCATTTTAGGGGTATGAAGTTTAGGGAATATGAAGAGCAATCCCAATATTTTAGAGGATATAAAGTTTAGGATACAAATATTTTTTTTGCAATCAATATAAGACTTAAAACAAAATAAACATGAAAAATATCTTCTTTATGTATTGTTACAAAAATAGAACTAAAATAGTTTTTTCAAATTACCATTCATTTTTAATGCGAATAAATTTGAATAGCTAATGTTGATGATACGAAGTTACTAATGAAAGCAAGGAAATAGACCTTTTAAGGCGACTTATTAGAAATAGACAAATTCTAAGCATTCGAATTGAATGACAGAATTTTTTAACCTTCACTCAATGAATGAACGATCATTTTAATACGTCAATACGATAATATAATAATATATCCAAAATGCCTTTATAATTTAGAAATAAATTTGTCCGATGACACAACAAAATTTAAAAAATTGTCCTAACGTAAGAATTTATTACGAACATTTTGTCTCAGACGTTGTCTAGCATAAGCAAGTTAAAAAGCATAGATTTGCTGAACTAGATAGGAGTAAAACTTGGGCGCAAGAAATCGAAAAAATCGAAAAAATTATAATGCCTCAAATGTTGTATTAAAGGAGACCAATAAAAACAGCGATCAGCTGAAAAGGCGGCTGAACGAATAATGCAATAAATAACTCTTTAAGAAAGTTCGAAATAGCTTAAACATTTACATTAATGCATATGGACCATGGCGTAGCTAGGAATTTTTGATGGGGGGATAAATGAAAAAAGTTGAATGAACAATTCAAAAAGTAGCTATGGAAAATATAAAAAATGGACTGTATTTTAATGGCAATACTCCCCCCTTTCAACTCTCCCACAATTTTTCGCCGCTTGGGGGCGGATATATCCCCGTATCCCCCCTAGCTACGCCACTGCATATGGATATTTTGCTAATAAAACACTTATATGTCAGCCAACTTAAACGTAAACACTTTTTCGGTTTCGTTTTCGTTTCGTTTCAGTTATTAATATGAGGCGCATAGAGGTGATAGAGGTTGCGGTCTACATATAGTACGTGCACTTCGTCACTTTTTTCTCGCTCTTCTGTCCTCAAGTTTTTCTCACTTGTACAGCGTGGTAAGCGTTTGTTTGCTACCCCTTTCATCCTAGCCAGCTCTTTTTTTCTTCTTTTAGCCGGCCGTTTCTCATGGGATAACTCAGGCTATAGTTCATACACTGCACATGCAATAGCTGCGAAACATGCACAAAAATATTGATTTTTGTTGTAAAAATCGATAAAAAATATCATTAAAATTGATCGCGCCCCTTTAGAATTCCCCGGCTATCGATGGTTACTGCAATAAACATCAGCATTACATTTACATTATTAAATATAAATGACATATGTACATGTATGTACTTTTTTAAAATGCTGGATTATATAATGACTTCTTTAATGGTTTAAACTAAAAAATACAGAAGGAAATGCACTCGGATAAACTGAAAATTTAGACGGACATCGCCCCTACAGTATGCCCTAAATACTCGTATATGATCATGCTTATGATGGGGGATTTGTCCGCGTTACACAGCCGCAGCGACTACCCGACTGATGTTACACTGACCGTGCAGGTGGTGAACCGGCAGCTTCCCATGATGGTTTACAGCGGGGCCAGCTGCAGCATTATGAGCCTCTTCACCTTCCGGACGCTCAACCTGCCGAAAATACGTCCAAATCGAGCGGAAGTACGCGCCTATGGAGTATCGGCACCTCTGAGGATCGTGGGTGTTGCTGAATTAGACATCCAGGTAGGACAAGTCAGGACCACCGAGACTTTCCACGTCATGGACGGCGACGGCTTAACAATACTGGGGCGCCGGCCGGCATTCAGGCTGGGGGTGCTGAAGATCCAGCAGCCGCAGGCGACAAGGCCAATCAACGCCATCAACGCCATCGCTGATTCTTCGCCCTCAGAGCAGCGCAACGACCCCGAGCTTCAAGCAATCCTGGACCGACACAAGGAGATTTTCAACGGAATAGGCTGCATCAAGGGCATCGAGGTCAAAGTCCAGCTGTCGGAAAAGCTGTCCCCGTCTGCCAGGCGCCTTCCCGAGTGCCTGCACACCTGAAGGATGCCGTAATCGAAGAGCTCAGGGCCTTAAAGCAGCAAGACATCATAGAGACTGTCAAAGGCCCCAGCGCCTGGGTGTCACGCATGGTAGTTGTGCCGAAGGCGGACGTAAGAATCTGCCAGGACCTCCGCGACTTGAATGCCTTCGTCATCCCAGAGAAGCAGCAGATTCCTACACTGGATGAGATCACAGAAGATATGGCAGGCGCCAAGTTATTCAGCGAACTCGACATACGGAAGTTGTTCTACCAGATCCTTGTTCACGAAGACAGCCGCCACCTCTTCACATTCAGTACGCCGCTCGGGCTGATGCGGCTGAAAAGGTTGAGCATGGGATTTACAAACGCTTCAGAAATTCTCCAAAGGATTATGCTAGGAATCCTAAGCGACATTGAGGGTGTTCGTTGGGCGCACGACGACGTGGTGATTTACGCATCCGACCGGAACCAGCATCACAAGCGCCTAGATGCATGCCTGGAGCGCCTACGCGAGTTCGGCATCACCCTCAACCCGGAGAAATGTAAATTCGCCCGACCGACTGTCGACTTCCTCGGGATGCGCCTCACAGCTCGGGGCGTTCAGCCGGCCGCTGAGAAGATCGAGGCGATGCAGAGCTTCCGTCAGCCCGATAATGTAGCCGAAGTGCGCTCTTTCCTAGGCACGGCGAACTTCCTAGCCAAGTTCATTCCGAATTTTGCCGACCTCGCCGCCCCCCTCCGGGCGCTGACGAAGAAAGGCCACGTCTGGGATTGGACAGCCGATCACACGGCATCATTCAACAGCATCAAGAAGGTGATCGCCGATGCAGGCACACTAGTTTTTTTTCGACCGCAAACGACCCACAGAACTTCTGGTAGACGCATCCCCAATCGGCGTCGAGGCCATTCTGACGCAGCGCCAGCCTGACGGAAGCAGCAGGCCCGTGGCTTGCGCTAGTAGAGCTCTCTCACCAGTTGAACAGCGTTACGCACAGATCGAGCGAGAAGCGTTAGCCATCAAGTTCGGTTGCCTCAAGTTTGAACATTACCTCGCCGGCGATCCAGGCTTCACCGTCGTGACTGACCACCGCCCGCTTGTGCCGCTTTTCAAGCCCGGCTCTCGTCCGCCGCCGCGAATCGAGCGTATGTCGCTGCGCATACAGCATCTGCGTTTTAGCCTACTCTATAGACCCGGCCCCACTAATCCAGCCGACCTGCTGAGCCGGCAGCCGCTGCCCGAGACCCGACGAAATGTTGATGAGGAAATCGACGCTGCTTACATCTACACTGTATCAGTAGGAGCCGTCCCGAAGGACTTCAGCCTTGCTCAGGTGCGCGAATCATCACGCACTGACACTGGCATCCAGGCGGCGCTGACTGCCATCCGAACGGGCACCTGGAACACGCATGAGGCAGTCCAGCGTTCTTTGAAGGCCATCAGCAGCGAACTTTCTGAGATGGACGGCGTGCTTCTTTGAGGAGACCTCATCGTCATTCCGGAGTCGATACGCCGACCGGTTCTCCAGCTGGCGCACACTGGCCACCTGAGCTCTGATCGCACTCTAAAGCGGCTGCAAACGAAGGTGTGGTGGCCCCGGATGCGCAGCGACTGCGAGCTCTTTGTTCAGTGTTGCACACTTTGCCAAGCCGCGGCCACCAGGGTGCAGCAGACACCCCTGAAACCAACGGAAATACCAGACGGCGCCTGGCTGCGGCTCGGCATGGATTTCTACGGTCCGATTCAGGGTCAGATGCTGCTTGTCACTACGGTCCTGTACTCCAAGTATCCCGAGGTCAGCGTCCTGAACTCAACGACGGCAGAAAGCGTGATACCGCACTTGCGAAGGATGTTCGGCAGATACGGCGTCCCGATTGAGGTGGTCACGGACAACGGCCCGCCATTTAACTCGACAGCGTTTCGCGCCTCTCTCGCGTCCTACGGAGTTCGCCATCGCCTTATCTGCCCGCTGCACCCAGAATCTAACGGAGCGACCGAACGCGTCAACCGAAGCATCGGAAAAGTCGTCCAAAGCACGGTCGCAGAAGGCCGCAACTGGAGGGAAGCCGTTGAAGACTGGCTGCTGGCTTTCCGCACGACCCTGCATCGCGCCACAGGCCGCGCACCTGCTGAGTTACTCATGGGCAGAGCGATCAATGACGGCATGCCGACCATCAAACCTTCACAGCTTGTTGACGTTGACCACGAAGAAGTACGGGACTGCCACAGGAAGTACGTCCAGGAAATGAAGACCAGATTTGACGAGCGCAAGGCTGTTAAGGAGCACAGCATCAGCACTGGCAGCAGAGTCCCGAAGAGGCAGCAGCCCCGGAACAAGCTGCAGCTGCCTTTCGAGCCGAATTCGTGGACAGTCAAGCAAGTCCAGGGAGACACATGCATCCTGCAGCGTGGCGAGCAGTCATGCATGCGCCATGTCACCCAGCTGCGGCCCCTGGTTGAACCTGCCAGCCAGTCCGCCGGCCAGTGCGCCGGCCAGTCTGCCGGCCAGTCTGCCGGCCAGTCTGCAGGCCAGTCTGCCGGCCAGTCTGCCGGCCAGTCTGCAGGCCAGTCCGCCGGCCAGTCTGCCGGCCAGTGCGCCGGCCATTTCGCCGGCCCATTCTCCGACCAGCCTGTCTATCGACTGAGGGACTGCATCGCTACTCGAAAACACCCAAGGGCAGCTCGAGCAAGAGTGCTAAGTTACAAACTATAGTTTCTCTTTGCATGTTGCCTTGTGCCCGCATGTTTTTTTGGTGCGGGCTGTTATTTATATCGTTTGCCTGTTTTATTCCCTTGGCGAATCTTTCTGGTTGGGGAGAATTGTAGGCGCCCGCTGCGTGTCTGTTCGTTTTTATGTTTTTATTCCTGTGTACGTTCGGGTTATGTACATCTATTGAGCTGATATCACTTTGTGCATCGTGCATCAAATTGATATATATATATATATATCAATTCTTGAGCCTGCTTCGATTTAGGCGTTTTGAGTGTCGCAGACTAAATTGCAAGTCTCAGTCTTACGCACTACACTGGGGACCGGAACGTACTTGGAGATAACTTTCGCTAGGTACTTCCGATCGGGGATATTTTTAGAATTTATTAATCTGCGCATTCATACTCGTAGCTTTCTGGCAAAACCTTTTTTATCTCTGTAGCTTAAGTAATTCAGCTTCGCATGATTATTAGGTGATTGCGCAACCGCCTCAACACCCAAGGGTCGTCTGTGACCCTTCGGCGACCCTTGTCACATGACTCATTTCAGCCAATCGGAGCGAAGCACCAGGTCAATAAATAATAGATAAAAATAAATTTCGGCACCCGACCTTTCGACCAGATTTGCAGCCTACGGCACAGCCGCAGCTAGTTGCGCGGCGCATCCGAGGGCTGTGTACAGCTGTTCAGCCTGACGGGCTGGAGGGGCCGCAACACTCACCCTTAATTGACCCAGCTCAAACTGGTACCCGATCTCAGCTGGGTGGACTGAAGCAATGCGGGATTAAGTGCCTTGCTCAAGGGCACAAATTGACAAATTGTCTAAGGTCGGGACTCGAACCCACGACCTTCCGGTCATAAGGCAGATGCCCTAGCCACTAGGAGTTTTAGGCTGGTTACAACTACTAGGAGTTCGGCTCGCACTCTAGGATTACCGTTATAAAACTCATTGGGCCCAGTCTTAGCACTGTAGGACCTTAGCCGCTCAGCCGCACCAAAGCAACCAAATCTATCATATGGGGCGGGTTAAACTAAACCAAGGCTAAGGTGTGGGCCTTAAGTACATCATTATGGACTAGTACGAGTAAAGGTCCATGGGAAATTCTTTTTTAGGATTATAAATATTTTTTTCCAGACGGGCTGACCATTATCTTTGACAGTTTTATGGCGCCAGATGGCGCCGGGAACCCATGCGACTGCGCTCTTTTAGGATTGTTATTACGAGTACTTTGACAGTTGAAACATTTATTGCTCCCCCCGCCTATGGTTCTATTTTTTGCTTGATATCTTTGACAGTTTTGCTTCTGACACATAAAAGTACCTCGGGATTTAAGATAATCTTTTACTCTTCATTCTCTTGACCTTCCACTCTTCATGCTGGTTAATATGTATAATATTTATTTTCGTTAGTCTCTAGGACCCCTGCTGCGAAAAGCCACATTTTGCTCGTTCATCGTGTTTGTTTGCGCTAATTTATGATGCCTGCACCTGTCATCTTTTTTATGCTCCCCAGTAACTGGGGAGCATGCATAAAGATTTTCCTAGGGATCGGTGGAATCACCCGGTGGGGTTGGGTCACGTGATCAGAACACTAGCCAATCAGAAAAACGCACGACCGTGATAACAAATAGTACCGCATCAATCGGAAAATTTGGCAATCATCAATCAAGGATCAAAGCGTTTTGATCCTTGGAGCGCGCGCTTTGCTGTACCGGAAGACCTCTCCATCTCTTTGAGACTGAGCAAACGCCCCCTAGTTCTACAAGCAAACATACCCTTTAGATTGCAAACCTCCCCTCAATTATTGGCGATCAGCAAAATCCATAAGCAGTAGTCAGCATATCATCAGTAATCAGCATCAGAAAAATTAGCCCGAAGCAACGACCGGCTAATTGTCGAGATTAGGCGAGAGCGACAAGTACGCTCGTACTATCGATCGAGATCAACATGTGCCTCGGCCATTGTGGTGAGAGATCTCTTGGCTTTGCCTTATCGGGTGCATTCTTAATCGGTCCCCTCTCTTAGTAGCTCATTAGAAATCTGCGTAATTGCTCATTACCTATTTTGTGCTGACGTGAGGCAATTAGAATCTAATAATCATAATATATCAGTAACAGTAGTTTACTAGCTCTTCGGTGCCCCCCCCCCAGGGGGGGCGCAGACAGGCATTTTAAATCACTCATTTACTTAACGGAAATCTCCCTAAGCTGCTAGAAAATCTCTGCAGCAAAATTAAAGTCTCCCTAGAAGCATAATATCCTTCCGTGCATTCAGAAAATCTACTGAAAGTCTCCCCGCATTTAGCCAATTGCCCCAAGCACTTTAAAAAAAAAATCTCCCAAACAGCTAGATAATCTTTCCGAGCAGCTGGAAAATTTTTGGAGAGCAGTCGAAAAATCTTCCCCCAGCAGAAAAGTAAAAAAACCTTGCCAGCAGTTAGAAAATCCCCCAATCAAATAGAAACTTTCCCCGGGCAGTTAAAAATCCCCTAAGCAGACCGAAAAGCCCCCACAGTAGAAAAATCTTCGGGTAAAAAATACCCCCACAGACAGAGAATTCCCCAACCAGACAAAGAATCCCAGGAAGAAAAAAGTCTCATGATCAGTTGGAAATTCTACCCAAGGCAGTTGAAAAATCTTCCGGAGCATTTAGGAAATCCCCTTTAAGCAGTTGGAAAATCTACCTGAGGCAGTTGGAAAAACTTATCATGCAGTTAAAAAACTCATGGAGCATTTAGAAAACCCCCCTCGAGCAGTCCGAAATCACCAAAGCAGTTAGAAATCCCCCGATAAGATAGAAAATTTGTCCTAACAGTAAGAAATCCCCTAAGCAGACAGAAAATTTTCATGAGCAGCTAGAATATCCCCATCCAGCAGTTAGAAAATCTATCCGAGGCAGTTAGAAAAACTCCTCATGCAGTTAAAAATCTCCCCGACCATTTAGAAAATCCCCCTCCAGCAGTCCGAAAACACCCAAGCAGTTAGAAATTCCCTAATCAGACAGAAAAGTTCCTCGAGCAGTTAGAAAATCCCCAAGCAGACTAAAAATCTCCCTGAGCAGTTAGAAAATCTCCTTCAAGCAGTGCAAAATCACCCAAGCAGCTAAAAAATTTTTCGAGCAGCCGAAAAATCTTCCTCCAGGATAAGGTAGAAAACCCACGAGCAGAAAAAATCCCACAAGCAGTTAGAAAATCCCTTTTGAGAAGTCGGAAATTCCAATCAAATAGAAACTTTCTTCGAGCAGTCAGAAATCCCCTAAACATAGAAAAAAGTTTTGCGAGCAGTCGGAAAATCTTTCCCCAGCAGTCAGGTAGAAAGCCCCTCAAGCAGACGGAAACCCCCCCGCAGTTAGAAAATCCACTTCTAGGAGTCAGAAATCCCCCAAGTAAACAAAAAATTCCCAAAGCAGACTACTCGAACATTTATAAAATCCCCCAAGTAAACAGAAAATTCCCCAAGCAGACTACTCGAACATTTATAAAATCCCCTTTCAGCACTTAGAAGAAATCCCCCAAGCAGACAGAAAACCTCCCTAAGCAATTAGAAAATCTTCCCGAACAGACAAAAAATACCGTTCGAGCAGTCAGACACTACCCAAGTAGTTAAAAAGTCCTCTTCGAGCAGTTAGAAAATCTTCCAGGAGCATTTACAAAGACCCTTCGAGCAGACAAAAATCCCCTAAGAAGTAGAAAAGTCCAGTTCGGGCAGTCAGAAATCCCCCAAGAAAACAGAAAATTCCTCAAGCAGACTACCCGAACATTTATGAAATCCCCTTTGAGCAGTAAGAAGATATCCTCGAAGCAGACAGAAAACCTCCCTTAGCATTAGATTTGATATTAGATTAGATTAGAAAACCTTCCCAAGCAGATAAAAAATACCCTTCGAGCAGTCAGACATCGCCTAAGTAGTTAAAAAGTCCTCTTCGAGCTGTTAGAAAATCTTCCCAAGCAAGCAGAAAATCTTGCCGAGCATTTAGAAAGACCCTTCGAGCAGTCGAAAATCCCCCAAGAAGTAAAAAAGTCCAGTTCGGGCAGTCAGAAATCCCCAAATCAGGTGGAAAATATTCCGGAGCTGTTAGAAATCCCCCAAGCAGACAAAAAAGTTCCCGGGCAGTAAAAAATCTCCCAGAGCAGTTAGAAAAAATTCCCTAGCAGTTAAGAAATCCCCCTGCAGCATTAAAAAATCCCCAAGTCAACCAAAAAATTCCCCGAGCAGAAAAAATTCGCCCAAACAGTTAGGAAATTCCCCTGCAGCGTTCTCAGAAATCCACCAATCCGATAGAAAATCACACCGAGCAATTATACAATCTCCTTGAGCAGACAGAAAATCCCCCAAGCAGACAGAAAATCTCACTGAGCAATTAGAGAATCTTCCCGAAAAGTTTGAAAATACCTTTAAAGCAGTCAGGAATCTCCTAAGCAGTTAGAAAGTCCCTTTCGAACTGTTAGAAACCCCCCACTCACATAGAAAATTTCCCCGAGCAGTAAGAAATCGAAGAGGTAGAAAATCTCCCAGGCAGAAGGAAAATGTCCCCCCGAGCATTTAGAAAATTTTCTTCGAGCAGTCAGAAATTCCCAAGTAGACAGAAAAGTTCCCTAGCAGTTAGAAAATCTCCCAAGCAGTTAGGAAAGTGCCGTTCGAGCTGTTAAAAATCCCCAGTCACAAAGATAATTTCCCAAAACAGCAAGAAATCCCTAAGCAAACAGAAAAATCTCAATAGGAGGTACAAAATCTCCCAAGCCGAAAAATCTCCCCCGAGTAAGTTCGAAAATCCACTAAGCTGACAGAAAAAACTCCACGAGCATTTAGAAAATCCTCTTTGATCAGTCAGAAATTCTCCAAGCTGTTCCCTTCGAGCAGCTCGAAGTCCCCGTCGAGCAGTCCCAATAAGATAAAAAAATTTCTCAGAGCAGTTAGAAATCTTCCCGAGCAGTAAGAATATCTCCTTAAACAGTTGGAAAACTTCCGAACAGTAAGAAAATAGCTTCGAGCAGTTAGAAATCCCCTGATTAGATAGAAAATTACCCCAAGCAGTTACAAATCCACAAAGCTAACAGAAAAGTTCCCCAAGCAGTTAAAAAATTTTCGAGCAGTGAGAAAATCTCCCCCAACGGTTGGAAACCTAGCAGTCAGAAATCCCCGCAATCTCCCTATCCCGATCGATAGAAATCTCCCTAAACAGATAAAAAATCATCAAAGCAGACAGAAAATCCCCCGGGCCATTTAGAAAATCCCCCTCGAGCAGTCCGAAAAACAACCAAGCAGTTAGAAATCCCCTAATCAGATAGAAAAGTTCATCGAGCAGTTAGAAAGTCTCCCTGAGCAGTTAGAAAATCTCCATCAAGCAGTTGGAAACCTCCCAGCAGTCAAAAATCCCCGGAATCAGATAAAAATCTCCCTAAACAGATAAAAAATCCTCAAAACAGACAGAAAATCTCCAGTGCATTTTGAAACTCTTTTCGGGCAGTTAGAAATCCCTAATCAAATAGAAACTTCCCCGAGCAGTCTGAAATCCGCCAAAAAGTTAGAAAATCCCTTTTGGGAAGTCGGAACTTCCCAAATCAAATAGAAACTTCCCCCGATCAGTCTGAAATCCTTTGAGTAGTTTAGAAAATCTCCCCGAGCATTTAAAAAGTCCCCCTCGGGCAGTTAGAAATCTCCCAAGCATACAGCAAATTTCCCCGAGCAGTCTGAAACCCCCAAGCAGACAAAAAATCTCTTTCGAGCAGTTAGAAATCCCCCCAGCAGTTGGAAATTCCCCTTCGGGCCATTAGAAATCCACAATCAGATAGAAAATGTCCCAAAACAGTTATAAATCTCCCAAGCAGACAGAAAAGCTCCCCGAGCATATAGAAAATCCCCAGAAGAAGGCAGAAAATACCAATCGTGCAGTCAAGAAATCCCCTAGCACTTAAAAAGTTCCCTTGGAAGCACTTACGAGTAGACATCCCCTAATCAGTTAGAAAATTTCCCCGAGAAGCTTGAAATCCTCCAATCAGACAGAAAATCTCCCAGAAAATCCCCTTCTAGCGGTTGGAAAAACTTCCCGATGCAGTAAGAAAACCTCCTTGAGCAGTAAAAAAGTCTCCCAGAACATTTAGAAAGTCCCATTGGAGCAGTCAGAAATCCACAAGCAGTTAGAAAGTCTCCCAGCACCCTAACAGTCAGAAAATTTATAAGAGTCGTTAGAAAATCTCCCAAGCAGTTTGCAAACCCCCCTAAGCATCCAGGAAATTCCTAAAAGTGTAGAAAATTGTTCCCGAGCTTGTAGGAAAATCACTACAGCAGCTAAAAAATCCTGCGAGCAGGTAGGAAGTCGCTATTATAACGCCTATCAAAGACACATGCGCTTTAAGAAAATTAAGCATCTTAAATCTTAATTTAAGATTTGGCAGGCTATCAGACTTACCGATCAGTATCGTGCTCGACGAAGACCTCTTAAACAGCTTTTGCTTCTTTGAAAAGTTTTCTCAATCTAACAGGGCAATCTTACATTCTTTACTTACTGACTCGAGACATGATTGGCAAATTCACTGCAGAACGACCCACGAAATAAAAATATTTCGCTCAAGCATCCACACTTTCAAGCCAATTTATTCAATGTTGGCTCTCCAGCTGGGCGAGAAATAATCAATCGCAAATAAAATGTACACAGATCGCTTGAGCAGTTTTTCTATTGCCCTTGTGCAAAACCATTAAGCTAGGGCTGGGGCAGTGTACTCTAGCTAGGTGAGAAAATTTATATTCTCTTCTTACCGGCGCGATAATTTAGGTAAACTTGGAGCAGTGTACTCTAGCTTTATGACGCAACCTTTTAAAATAAAAAATTTGACAGTGCAGAGTTTGAGAATTTTTGGCCCGCGAATTTTAACTGAGCACAAAACTTTATGACGCAATCTAAAATAAAATCATCATTCTGACAGTGCCGACTTTGACCTTTGTTGGCCTCGCATTGAAAGCATAGGAAAAACTCGTTTTTCGAATATTTAATCCCTTTCCACTTGGAGCAGAGCTTGCAAACTTTCACGGTCTCATCCTTGAAGAATTTGCAATCTTTTGGCGCAAATTTGATCAAAATCGGTTGAGCCGTTCGAGCTCTACATCGTTCCACACAGACAGACACACAGACATTAGACATTTAGTATAGTAGACTAGCTCTTCGGTGCCCCCCCCCCCCAGGGGGGCGCAGACAGGCATTTTAAATCACTCATTTACTCAACGGAAATCTCCCTAAGCTGCCAGAAAATCTCTGCAGCAAAATTAAAGTCTCCCTAGAAACATAATATCCTTCCGTGCATTCAGAAAATCTACTGAAAGTCTCCCCGCATTTAGCCAATTGCCCCAAGCACTTTAAAAAAAAAAATCTCCCAAACAGCTAGATAATCTTTCCGAGCAGCTGGAAAATTTTTGAGAGCAGTCAAAAAATCTTCCCCCAGCAGTAAAGTAAAGCCCCGCCAGAAGTCAGAAAATCCCCCAATCAAATAGAAACTTTCCCCGGGCAGTTAAAAATCCCCTAAGCAGACCGAAAAGCCCCCACAGTAGAAAAATCTTCGGGTAAAAAATACCCCCACAGACAGAGAATTCCCCAACCAGACAAAGAATCCCAGGAAGAAAAAAGTCTCATGATCAGTTGGAAATTCTACCCAAGGCAGTTGAAAAATCTTCCGGAGCATTTAGGAAATCCCCTTTAAGCAGTTGGAAAATCTACCTGAGGCAGTTGGAAAAACTTATCATGCAGTTAAAAAACTCATGGAGCATTTAGAAAACCCCCCTCGAGCAGTCCGAAATCACCAAAGCAGTTAGAAATCCCCCGATAAGATAGAAAATTTGTCCTAACAGTAAGAAATCCCCTAAGCAGACAGAAAATTTTCATGAGCAGCTAGAATATCCCCATCCAGCAGTTAGAAAATCTATCCGAGGCAGTTAGAAAAACTCCTCATGCAGTTAAAAATCTCCCCGACCATTTAGAAAATCCCCCTCCAGCAGTCCGAAAACACCCAAGCAGTTAGAAATACCCTAATCAGACAGAAAAGTTCCTCGAGCAGTTAGAAAATCCCCATGCAGACTAAAAATCTCCCTGAGCAGTTAGAAAATCTCCTTCAAGCAGTGCAAAATAACCCAAGCAGCTAAAAATTTTTTCGAGCAGCCGAAAAATCTTCCTCCAGGATAAGGTAGAAAACCCACGAACAGAAAAAACTCCCCCAGCAGTTAGAAAATCCCTTAGAAACTTTCCCTGAGCAGTCAAAAATCCCCTCAACATAGAAAAAAATTTTGCGAGCGGTCGGAAAATCTTTTCCCAGCAGTCAGGTAGAAAGCCCCTCAAGCAGACGGAAAAATCCCCCCAGCAGTTAGAAAGTCAAAGAGAAAATTCCCTGAGCAGTCAGAAATCCCCCAAGTAAACAGAAAATTCCCCAAGCAGACTACCCGAACATTTATAAAATCCCCTTTGAGCAGTAAGAAGATATCCTCGAAGCAGACAGAAAACCTCCTATAGCAATTAGAAAATCTTCCCAAGCAGACAGAAAATACCCTTCGAGCAGTCAGACATCGCCTAAGTAGTTAAAAAGTCCTCTTCGAGCAGTTAGAAAATCTTCCCAAGCAAGCATAAAATCTCCCCAAGCATTTAGAAAGACCCTTCGAGAAGTCGAAAATCCCCCAAGAAGTAAAAAAGTCCAGTTCGAGCAGTCAGAAATCCCCAAATCAGGTAGAAAATATTCCGGAGCTGTTAGAAATCCCCCAAGCAGACAAAAAAGTTCCCGGGCAGTATAAAATCCCCCAGAGCAGTTAGCTACCTAGCAGTTAAAAAATCCCCCTTCAGCATTAAAAAATCCCCAAGTCAACCAAAAAATTCCCCGAGCAGAAAAAATCCCTCAAGCAGTTAGGAAATTCCCCTTGCGGCAGTCTCACAAATCCACCAATCCGATAGAAAATCACACCGAGCAGTTATAAAATCTCCTTGAGCAGACAGAAAATCTCACTGAGCAATTAGAGAATCTTCCCAAAAAGTTTGTCAATACCTTTAAAGCAGTCAGGAATCTCCTCAGCAGTTAGAAAGTCCCTTTCAAACTGTTAGAAATCCCCCACTCACATACAAAATTTCCCCGAGCAGTAAGATATCGAAGAGGTAGAAAATCTCCCAGGCAGCCGGAAAATGTCCCTCCCCCCGAGCATTTAGAAAATTTTCTTCGAGCAGTCAGAAATTCCCAAGTAGACAGAAAGTTCCCTAGCAGTTAGAAAATCTCCCAAGCAGTTAAAAAGAATTTTCCAGGAGTCAAAACTCCTCCCCGAGAATTTAAAAATCCCCCAGGCAGTTAGAAAATCCCCTTCAAGCAGTCTCAGAAATCCAGCAATCAGAAAGAAAATCTCACGCGAGCAGTTACAAAGTCTCCCTGAGCCGATCGAAAATCCCCCAAACAGACAGAAAATCTCCCCAAGCAATTCGAAAATCTTCCCAAGCAGTGTGAGAATACCCTTTGAGCAGTCAAAAATCTCCCAAGCAGTTAGAAAGTGCCGTTCGAGCTGTTAAAAATCCCACGTCACAAAGATAATTTCCCAAAACAGCGAGAAATCCCTAAGCAAACATAAAAATCTCAATAGGAGGTACAAAATCTTCCAAGACGAAAAATCTCCCCCGAGTAAGGTCGAAAATCCACTAAGCTGACAGAAAAACCTCCACGAGCATTTAGAAAATCCTCTTTGATCAGTCAGAAATTCTCCAAGCTGTTCCCTTCGAGCAGCTCGAAGTCCCCTTCGAGCAGTAAGAAATCTCCTTATCAGATAAAAAATTCCTCAGAGCAGTTAAAAATCTCCCCGAGCAGAAAGAATATCTCCTTAAACAGTTGGAAAACTTGCGAACAGTAAGAAAATAGCTTCGAGCAGTTAGAAATCCCCTGATTAGATAGAAAATTACCCCGAGCAGTTAAAAATCCACAACGCCGACAGAAAAAGTTCCCCAAGCAGTTAAAAAATCTTTCGAGCAGTGAGAAAATCTACCCCCTCAACGTATGGAAACCTACCAGCAGTCAGAAATCAACACAATCAGATAGAAATCTCCCTAAACAGATAAAAAATCATCAAAGCAGATAGAAAATTCCCCGGGCCATTTAGAAAATCCCCCTCGAGCAGTCCGAAAACACCAAATCAGTTAGAAATCCACTAATCAGACACAAAAGTTCATCGAGCAGTTAGAAAATCTCTTTCAAGCAGTTAGAAAGTCTCCCTGAGCAGTTAAGAAAATCCCCAAGCAGACAAAAAATCTCCCTGAGCAGTTAGAAAATCACCTTCAAGTTATTGGAAACCTCCCAGCAGTCAGAAATCCCCGGAATCAGATAGAAATCTCCCTAAACAGATAAAAAATCCTCAAAGCAGACAGAAAATCTCCCGAGCATTTAGAAACTCCCCTTCGGACAGTTAGAAATCCCCAAGCAGACAGAAAGTATCCCCGAGCAGTCTGAAATCTCCCCAGCGGGTGGAAAAGTTCCCCAAGCAGTTAGAAAGTCCCCTTCGAGTAGTTTAGAAAATCTCCCCGAGCAGTTAAAAAGTCTCCCGTAGCATTTAAAAGTCCCCTTCGGGCAGTTAGAAATCCCCCAAGCATACAGCCAATTTCCCCGAGCAGTCTGAAACCCCCAAGCAGACAAAAAAACGCTTTCGAGCAGTTAGAAATCTTTCAAGCAGTTGGAACTTCCCCTTCGGGCCGTTAGAAATCCACAATCAGATAGAAAAAGGCAGAAAATACCAATCGAGCAGTAAAAAAGTTCCCTTGGAATCACTTAAAAATCTCCAAATCAGATAAAAATTTTCTCGAGCAGTTAGACATCCCCTAATCAGTTAGAAAATTTCCCCGATAAGTTTGAAATCCCCTAATCAGACAGACAATCTCCCTGAGCATTCAGAAAATCCCCTTCTAGCGGTTGGAAAAACTTCCCGATGCAGTAAGAAAACCTTGAGCAGCAAAAAAGTCTCCCAGAACATTTAAAAAATCCCATTGGAGCAGTCAGAAATCCACAAGCAGTTAGAAGGTCTCCCAGCACCCTAACAGTCAGAAAATTTATGAGAGTCGTTAGAAAATCTCCCAAGCAGTTTGCAAATCCCCCTGAGCATCTAGGAAATCCCTGAAAGTGTAGAAAATTGTTCCCCAGCTTGTAGGAAAATCACTACAGCAGATAAAAAATCCTGCGAGCAGGTAGGAAGTCGCTATTATAACGCTTTATCAAAGACACATGCGCTTTAAGAAAATTAAGCTAATCACAATTTAAGATTTGGCAGGCTATCAGACTTACCGATCAGTATCGTGCTCGACGAAGACCTCTTAAACAGCTTTTGCTTCTTTGGAAAGTTCTCTCAATCTTACAGGGCTACAAAAACTAACATTTTTTACTTACTGACTCGAGACATGATTGGCAAATTCACTGCAGAACGGCCCACAGCTACTTAAATAAAAATATTTCGCTCAAGCATCCACACTTTTAAGCCAATTTATTCAATGATGGCTCTCCAGCTGGGCGAGAAATAATCAATCGCTAATAAAATGTGCACAGATCGCTTGAGCAGTTTTTCTATTGCCCTTGTGCACAACCATTAAGCTAGGGCTGGGGCAGTGTACTCTAGCTAGGTGAGAAAATTTATATTCTCATCTTACCGGCACGACAATTTAGGTAAACTTGGAGCAGTGTACTCTAGCTTTATGACGCAACCTTTTTAAATAAAAAATTAGACAGTGCAGAGTTTGAGAATTATTGGCCCGCGAATTGGAGCAGTGTACTCTAGCTATATGACGCAACCTTTTCAAATAAAAAATTAGACAGTGCAGAGTTTGAGAATTATTGGCCCGCGAATTGGAGCAGTGTACTCTAGCTTTATGACGCAACCTTTTCAAATAAAAAATTACAGTGCAGAGTTTCAGAATTATTGGCCCGCGAATTGGAGCAGTGTACTCTAGCTTTATGACGCAGCCTTTTCAAATAAAAAATTAGACAGCGCAGAGTTTGAGAATTATTGGTCCGCGAATTTTAACTCAGCACAAAACTTTATGACGCAATCTGAAATAAAATCATCATTCTGACAGTGCCGAGCTTGACCTTTGTTGGCCTCGCATTGAAAGCATAGGAAAAACTCGTTTTTCGAATATTTAATCCCCTTCCACTTGGAGCAGAGCTTGCAAACTTTCACGGTCTCATCTTCGAAGAATTTGCAATCTTTTGGCGAAATTTTGATCAAAATCGGTTGAGCCGTTCGAGCTCTACATCGTTCCACACAGACAGACAGACATTAGACATTTAGTATAGTAGACTAGCTCTTCGGTGCCCCCCCAGGGGGGCGCAGACAGGCATTTTAAATCACTCATTTACTCAACAGAAATCTCCCTAAGCTGCTAGAAAATCTCTGCAGCAAAATTAAAGTCTCCCTAAGAGCATAATATCCTTCTGTGTATTCAGAAAATCTACTGAAAGTCTCCCCGAGCAATTTGCCAATTGCCCCGAGCACTTGAAAAATCTCCCAACCAGCTAAATAATCTTTCCGAGCAACAGGAAAATTTTTTAGAGCAGTCAAAATATCTTCCCCCAGCAGTAAAGTGAAAAACTCCGCCAGCAGTCCGTTTTCTTCTTTTTGAAGAAAATCCCCCAAACAAATAGAAACTTTCCCGGGCAGTTGAAAATCCCCTAAGCAGCCGAAAAGCCCCCAGAGAAGAAAAATCTTCGGGTAAAAAATACCCCCCCACAGACAGAGAATTCCCCAACCAGACAAAAAATCCCAAGCAGAAAAAAAGTCTCATGAGCAGTTGGAAATTCTACCCGAGGCAGTTGAAAAATATTCCGGAGCATTTAAGAAACCCTTTTTAAGCAGTTGGAAAATCTACCTGAAGCATTTAAAAAACTCCTGGAGCATTTAGAAAACCCCCCTCGAGCAGTCCGAAATCACCCAAGCATTTAGAAATCCCCCGATAAGATAGAAAATTTGTCCTAACAGTAAGAAAGCAGACAGAAAATTTCCATGAGCAGCAAGAATATCCCCATCAAGCAGTTAGAAATCTACCCGAGGCAGTTAGAAAAACTCCTCATGCAGTTAAAAATCTCCCGGACCAACCAATCCCCCTCAAGCAGTCCGAAAACACCCAAGCAGTTAGAAATCCCCTAATCAGACAGAAAAGTTCCTCGAGCAGTTAGAAAATCCCCAAGCAGACTGAAAATCCCCCTGAGCAGTTAGAAAATCTCCTTCAAGCAGTTCAAAATCACCCAAGCAGCTAAAAATTTTTTCGAGCAGCTAGAAGATTTTTCGAGAGCAGCCGAAAAATCTTCCTCCAGGATAAGGTCACGAGCAGAAAAAATCCCCAGCAGTTAGAAAATCCCTTTTGAGAAGTCGGAAATTCCAATCAAATAGAAACTTTCCCCGAGCAGTCAGAAATCTCCTAAACATAGAAAAAACTTTTGCGTACAGTCGGAAAATCTTTCCCCAGCAGTCAGGTAGAAAGCCCCTCAAGCAGACGGAAAAATCCCCCCAGCAGTTAGAAAATCCCCTTCTAGGAGTCAGAAATCCCCCAATCAGAGAGAACATTCCCTGAGCAGACAGAAAACCTCCCTGAGCAATTAGAAAATCTTCCCGAACAGACAGAAAATACCGTTCGAGCAGTCAGACACTACCCAAGTAGTTAAAAAGTCCTCTTCGAGCAGTTAGAAAATCTTCCCGGAGCATTTACAAAGACCCTTCGAGCAGTCAAAAATCCAAAAATCCCCTAAGAAGTAAAAAAGTCCAGTTCAGGCAGTCAGAAATCCCCAAATCAGGTAGAAAATATTCCGGAGCTGTTAGAAATCCCCAAGCAGACAAAAATGTTCCCAGGCAGTAAAAAATCTCCCAGAGCAGTTAGAAAAAATTCCCAAGCAGTTAAGAAATCCCCCTGCAGCATTAAAAATTTCCAAGTCAACCAAAAAATTCCCCGAGCAGAAAAAATTCGCCCAAACAGTTGGGAAATTCCCCTGCGGCATTCTCAGAAATCCACCAATCCCATAGAAAATTACACCGAACAATTATAAAATCTCCTTGAGCAGACAGAAAATCCCCCAAGCAGACAGAAAATCTCACTGAGCAATTAGAGAATCTTCCCAAAAAGTTTGACAATACCTTTAAAGCAGTCAGGAATCTCCTAAGCAGTTAGAAAGCCCTTTTCAAACTGTTAGAAATCCCCCACTCACATAGAAAATTTCCCCGAGCAGTAAGAAATCAAAGAGGTAGAAAATCTCCCGGGTAGACGAAAAATGTCCCCCCCCCGAGAATTTAGAAAATTTTCTTCGAGCAGTTAGAAATTCCCAAGTAGACAGAAAAGTTCCCTAGCAGTTAGAAAATCTCCCAAGCAGTTTGAAAGTGCCGTTCGAGCTGTTAAAAATCCCCAGTCACAAAGATTATTTCCCCAGACAGCAATAAATCCCTAAGCAAATAGAAAAATCTCAATAGGAGGTACAAAATCTCCCAAGCCGAAAAATCTCCCCCGAGTAAGGTCGAAAATCCCCTAAGCTGACAGAAAAACCTCTACGAGCATTTAGAAAATCCTCTTTGATAAGTTACTCGTAGAAATTCTCCAAGCTGTTTCCTTCGAACAGCTCGAAGTCCCCTTCGAGCAGCTCAAAGTCCCCTTCGAGCAGTAAATCTCCCAATCAGATAAAAAAAATTCTCAGAACAGTTGGAAATCTCCCCGAGCAGTAAGAATATCTCCTTAAACAGTTGGAAACTTCCAAACAGTAAGAAAATAGCTTCGAGCAGTTAGAAATCCCCTGATTAGATAGAAAATTACCCCGAGCAGTTACAAATCCACAAAGCCGACAGAAAAGTTCCCCAAGCAGTTAAAAAATCTTACGAGCAGTGAGAAAATCTCCCCCAACGGTTGGAAACCTCCCAGAAGTCAGAAATCACCGCAATCAGATAGAAATCTCCCTAAACAGATAAAAAATCCTCAAAGATGACAGAAAATCCCCCAGGCCATTTAGAAAATCCCCCTCGAGCAGTCCGAAACAACTAAGCAGTTAGAAATCAAATCAAATAGAAAATCAAACCTAATCAAATAGAAAAGTTCATCCAGCAGTTAGAAGGTCTCTTTCAAGCAGTGAGAAAGTCTCCCTGAGCAGTTAGGAAAATCCCCAAGCAGACAAAAAATCTCCCTGAGCAATTAGAAAATCTCATTCAAGCAGTTGGAAACATCCCAGCAGTCAGAAATCCCCGGAATCAGATAAAAATCTCCCTAAACAGATAAAAAATCCTCAAAGCAGACAGAAAATCTCCCGAGCATTTAGAAACTCCCCTCGGGCAGTTAGAAATCCCCAAGCTGACAGAAAATATCCCCGAGAAGCCTGAAATCCCGCAAGCAGACAGAAAGTATCCCCAAGCAGACTAAAATCCCCCAAGCAGTTTGAAAATCCCTTTTGAAAAGTCACAAATTCCGCAATCAAATAGAAACTTCCCCCGAGCAGTCTGAAATCCCCCAAGCAGACAGAAAGTATCCCCAAGCAGTCTGAAATCTCCCCAGCGGGAGAAAAGTTCCCCAAGCAGTTAGAAAGTCCCCTTCGAGTAGTTTAGAAAATCTCCCTGAGCAGTTAAAACGTCTCCCGTAGCATTTAAAAAGTCCCCTTCGGGCAGTTAAAAATCCCCCAAGCATACAGCGAATTTCCCCGAGCAGTCTGAAACCCCCAAGCAGACAAAAAATCTCTTTCGAGCAGTTAGAAATCCCCTAGCAGTTGGAAATTCCCCTTCGGGCCGTTAGAAATCCACAATCAGACAGAAAATGCCCCCAAACAGTTATAAATCTCCCAAGCAGACAGAAAAGCTCCCAGAGCATGTAGAAAATCCCCATAAGAAGGCAGAAAATACCAATCGAGCAGTCGAGAAATCCCCTAGCAGTAAAAAACTTCCCTTCAACAACAACAACAGCAAAATACGCTGTCAGGTGGAAAAAACAGCGTCACAGGGCGTGCCTCAGGGCCTTCCCTTCCCTTGTGCACAACCATTAAGCTAGGGCTGGGGCAGTGTACTTTGTAGTGTACCTTTTCAAATAAAAAATTAGACAGTGCAGAGTTTGAGAATTATTGGCCCGCGAATTGGAGCAGTGTACTCTAGCTTTATGACGCAACCTTTTCAAATAAAAAATTACAGTGCAGAGTTTGAGAATTATTGGCCCGCGAATTGGAGCAGTGTACTCTAGCTTTATGACGCAACCTTTTCAAATAAAAAATTACAGTGCAGAGTTTCAGAATTATTGGCCCGCGAATTGGAGCAGTGTACTCTAGCTTTATGACGCAGCCTTTTCAAATAAAAAATTAGACAGCGCAGAGTTTGAGAATTATTGGTCCGCGAATTTTAACTCAGCACAAAACTTTATGACGCAATCTGAAATAAAATCATCATTCTGACAGTGCCGAGTTTGACCTTTGTTGGCCTCGCATTGAAAGCATAGGAAAAACTCGTTTTTCGAATATTTAATCCCCTTACACTTGGAGAAGAGCTTGCAAACTTTCACGGTCTCATCCTCGAAGAATTTGCAATCTTTTGGCACAAATTTGATCAAAATCGGTTGAGCCGTTCGAGCTCTACATCGTTCCATACATACATACATTAGACATTTAGTATAGTATAAGATAGAAAGAAATGCTCCGATTTTAATGGCCAGTTAGGTGATTAGGTGTGAAGGCCAAATAATTCAGTTAAATAACTTTTTGATCTCTTACTTAGTCACTATTTAGAATCAGATGAGCCACTGTCATGGTGGACCTAGGGTGGATCAGTCATGCAGTCAGTCAGTAACTCATGCAGTAAGAGTCCAATTGAGGACTCAGCTGTTGGTGCACTTTAGTGCAGCCCGGGGTGGCGCGGCACTAAATTATTAACGTAATTTATTGTAATCCTATTGTTATTTAGAACGGAAGAGTCAGGAAAGTCAGATTAGGCTATTTCATCGCATCAACGCCAAAAAATTCACTTTAAAGTACATTGGGGCGGTTTCCTCAGCTTCTCAGCTATGATCCCATGGCGGCACACTAGCGAATCAAGCCAGCTGCGGCATGGCTTAAATGAGCAAAAGAAATTTTTATTTTACTAATCCTTATCCTAAATTAACTAACCAAGCGCACGATGCGCTATATTATTATGACTGGACCACCGGAATGTGACGCAGGTGGGGGCGAATACCGGGGAGACAGCAGGCGTCCGGGAGATAGCTGGACTGGAATAGAATGGTCGTTTCGAAAACCCGAAACATTGAAGATTTGGGGTAGAAAATGGGCTCGTATTTGTAGTATGAAAACCACGTGACCCGCATGTGAAACGTAACTGCAACAAACCTGACCCAACCTTGGCCCGCTGCCTCGCTCCGATTAGTTGAAATAAGTGAAGTGACAGGGGTCGCCGATAGATCACAGACGATTCTCGGGGGGGGGGGGGTGGGTGAGGTTATGCAATCACCTTATTAATTATGCGAGATGAAGCTAATCAACGAAACAGCGAGGAAAAAATAAACTGACGTACGAGCGTAAAGCTGCGCTTAAAATTTACATTTAAAATCCTCAATTCAATAAAATCCCAAAATTACGAGTAATGCACTGACAAAATATTACAAAGTACTTTCTGGATCACCGAGTACAAGAGTTGCGCAACAGCTGTTACACTCCTACACTTCCTGGTTAAACCGCTACAGTACGCTTGAGCAGGGATAACGAAAAAAAACTATGGTGGGAAACACCTGAATGTGATATCTCGGTACTTTTTAACAGCTAGACAATGCCTATATCTATCGCATGACTATCGTTTATTCTTACTTCTCTTCATAAGTATTATCCAATTCTCTATGTATTTATTTTTACCTAGGACTTTAAGCTCCGAAAACCCATAATTCAGTTCTGTTACAGAAATATGATTCGTATATCATTTTTACGGCGTCACCTATTTTGGGATTTTATGAACCCTTGGATAGGGCAATAATGGCAATGGTATTTAAATCGCAATCGAGCGGCGCACAAGGATCAGAAAGTTTCGCCATCCTGTTGGGGGCGGTCTGCCTTGTCGTGTCATTCCATTTAGCCCCTGCAATATCCACTTATACGGCTATCACTTCGAGGCTGACAGCTAAAAAGAGTCGAGAACTTGGTTTCGAAAGAGCTGCTTAGTGATGCAGTACACAAGAGTTGGTAGTAGCGGAGTTGTCATCTCTCTACCTTTCTTTATCCCCGTGTCTGCCTTAAGCTATGGTCTCCTTGCATAGGACCCAGCCGTTCACTGTTCAAATATTCAGCTACCTGGGGCTGACCTCAAGATCGAGAAATGGAGGCCAGAGTAAGGTTAGGCAACAGATCGAAGCTCCTGCTCTGTGTGGATGATATTAACAGCTTCGGGTGCAGATACCCCCGAGCAGAAGACCACGGAACAACTATGCGAGAGCCATCACCGATTACAGATGCGTAAGAAAAGGTGGGCATTTCAGCCAATTTTTTACTAAACTAAGACTAGTCTCTAGTCCTTAATTGGCGAATAAAAAGAGTCAATGTAAAGGCCAGCTCGGTTGAGTCGGTTGTGACTAATGCTTGGAGAAATATTGGAGAAATATTACGGTTTTAAGAGGTTTGTATTTAAATTTTTTATGCGTTACATGAAATTAAATGTTTACACTGGCAAATGCCCAAAAATTCAGTTCAGTAGGAATTTAGGAACTAGAATTTTATACCATGATGCCGCTGCAGAAAATTAAAGCAAGTCACTAGCAAGGTAATTAGGCGAATTACCGGACCATCAGTATAACAAACAGTCATTCTTGTCAATCCGAATGAGACAAATTAGTAGGTTCGTATTAGTATTAAAACAAATGAATGAAAACAAAAAAAGATGCACAAATAAAACAATTTTCAACATGAAGAGCGATTACAAAGCGTAGCGATTTTACAAAGCTGTCAATATAATGGTGAATAACCAATTAAGAAAACCTTTCATAGCAATGACAATTAATAACTGCTACTTGAGAAATTGCCTAGCCTGGTGAAGGGGCCTTTTCAGTGCATGGCATCTTCGCAAAACAGTGCATATAAAGAGGGTAAAATAGTTGCTAAGCCAGCCATACAGTGCAGAAATCGCACAAACGAGCAGAACCAGTAACATTACAGTGGAGGTACCCGCCAGGTTTTACGGGACTAGGGTTGCTGCTGCTGTGAAGCCGCAGCCACATCCGCAGATGCCGAAGGCTGTGCGCCAGAGTCTGAAGCTGACGTCACAGGCAAAGCAGCTTGCGGCTGCTGTTGAGCAATCTGTGGCTGCATCTGCGCCTGCGGTTGAGACTGCATTTGGGAAGCCGAAGCTTGTGGCGGCAGCATCTGATAGGCGATGGATGACTGGGGCTGCTGCGGCTGCGTAAAAACTGCAGGTGCGTATTGAGACCGGACAATCTGTGCCGGCTGCTGCTGAAAATATGTGGCATTTGGAGGCTGCTGCTGCTGTCTAGCCGCTGCTGCTGCTGCAGCGGCGGCAGCGGCAGCCGCAGCAGTTGAAGAGCCAGCGACAGAACCAGCCGGATTTGGAACACCACGCGGAGGTGGTCCCTGCTGCTGCATTACAGGCTGCTGCGGTCGCTGCATGACAGGCTGCTGCGGTGGTGGCACAACTGCCGGTTGCAAGTTCTGCTGCATGACAGTTTGTTGTGGCTGTTGCTGCACTATAGCTGCCTGTGGCTGCTGCTGAATCATCATTGGCTGCTGTGCTTGCTGCTGCTGCATCATCATTGGCTGCTGTGCTTGCTGCTGCTGCATCATCATTGGCTGTGGCGCTGGCCCCGGAGTTCGTAGTACAGCACCTGGGCCTTGAGGTGGCGGCTGCATAGGCGCTTGTTGAGAGGCACTGCTGCTGTGCGAGTCTGCGATTGTAGCCAGATATACAAGATTCCTGTGCAGAGTTTGCTGCAAAGTAGCCATTTCATGGGTCCTCCCACGCTGCTCGTACTCTAACATGGCATTAATGAGTTGGGCATTTTCGTCCAAAAGTCGTTGAATAGTTGCTGTGTTAGGCGGCGCACCCTTGCGCACAGATGGTGGAGAGAAAGCCAGCGACATGGTAAAGAAAGCTGAAAATGCAGTTTAGAGCTACTTGCTTGATGCATGCATAGGGGATAATACATAAGTATAGCTATCAAATTAAATATTAATTGTAACAAAAATCATTTTAGATTACTCATTTTACTAACTTATTACAAAACCAAGCCCTCCAGATATTAAGAGTCAATCAAAAACAGCTTTAACTAAAAACATTTTGAACCTATTAAAGAAATAGACGTTATTCATAATTTGAAAAAATATAATAACGACTAGCTAAAATATTTGAACAATCAATTGCTTTCTGAAAGTATGACAAAGAAGTTATATATGTACATTTATGTATGTACATTTACATTTATGTACATATATATATATGTAGATAAAATAGTAATATATATATATATAGAGTCAAAAACTATAAATAACTCTTTTATATGAAAGGTTCCAAATAATTAGGGCTAAGGCTAAAGGGCTAAAAAGCATTACCTAACAACTTGTATAAATAGAAGAATTCAAGAAAACTAGATAATGGAATAAATTAGATATGATGGTCTTAGACCAACATAAGTCTAAAAATTCATAGCTAGATTTTTTGTTAAAAGTAGATTACATTGTTTTTTGTTTTGTAAAACAGTATTAATATTACAATATTTTAAATTTGCCTTTGTAGCTTTTAGGGAACATTGGTATTTTATATATTTTTAGGAGTATTAATGGAATAGAAAAAGATTAAATCCAGCTAGCTGAAATCATCTTTAGCCCACTTTCTCAATGAGGGAGATGCAATACATGTACTTATTATGTACATTTGCAAAGTGTATAGCACTTTCAAACTTGCCAATATGTCTCTTAGAAAGTCCAGAGAGTGCTACAACTCACAAGAGTTTAATTAATTAAATTGGATGAAGGGGGAGGGGGGAAACTTCAATCAAAGCTTTTTAAATAAATGCTATGATGGATGCTGCAATCTCTATCATGTGCATTCCTTTAAAATTGATTATTTTATCATAGGCTGCAATGCCCAAGAGAAAATCTCACAAAGAGAACCTGAAGGAATTGTGCACCATGTGCCTTTGTTGCAGCCAAAGGTCTTTAACAGAGCAACAGAAAACCCTGATCAAATATGCTATATACAATGCATTCAGGGAACAGCAGCAATACCTTCCATCTGGTATATGTGATGGCTGCAAAAGAAGACTTTCATCTCTGTCCTGCCCACACAAAATTCCAGTCCTACTGGCATATGATGAGATTGTGGCTGATGTTCAGTCTTTACCACCTGCTACTTACAGCAATCCAGACTGCAACTGTGAGCTGTGCATCTTGGCAAGCTTGCATAAGTAGCAGTGCAGTACCAGACACTAAATACATTGTTGGAGGTATGCCAGCAGGTCAAGGATGTCCCGCTGCAACTGTGGCAACTGCTCCACAAGCACAGAAAATCTGCTCACATTTTAAGTCACAGATTGGACTTGACCTAGAACATAGCTACAATAGAACCACAATGATAAGGAAACTGCATCAAATGATTTCCCCTCAAGCCAAGCAGCAGCTAGCCAGTGAAGTCATCAAGTAGCATTGGGATTCTGGAACAGGCAAAGTAGCCCTTAACCAAAGCACTGGTCAGCCATTGCGATTGATTGCAGCTGGCACCAGCTATGTATCTGCATTTGCTCAGAAGAATAGATAGATAATTGACCACAAAATCATAGCAACTCCAAAATGCAGTCTCAGTCTTAGCAACAGACAGACTCTAAAACTGGCTTGCATTCTCAGGATGGGTGCGGGTTGGCATGTGATTGAACCTGGGCTTTGTGCAGAGCTGCAGAAGTGGGGTTGCTATCTGGCAACCTACTTTACCTAAGTCAACTTACCACTTACCAAGTCATCTGGATGGACACAGAATTCTACACCAGGACCTGCTGTAATCTGCTCCAAAAGCTGCATCAACCAGCCACTTTTGACTAGCAGAGAGGATGAACCAGTTATCTGCAAGGTCCCTCCACCTGAACTGCATCTCCTTATTGGAGTGGTCAACAAGATCATTGAATTGTTGGAAGCTGAAGGTGACAATGTGCTTAGCTGGGCTGCCACCCACAATATAGGTGTGTATACGAGGGGCACTGCAAAAGTTTTTAGCCATGACTACATAAAAGCTCAGATCTGCTTCATATTTCACACGTTTAAAATAGCACATTAGAGAAGCCTGCAGGTCAATTTTCAAACAAAAAGCTTGCAGACCTGTTTAGCTACACTTAATTTCCCAATACACTTTCAGCATCTGTTCCATTTGCGTTATGGAACTGAATCGGGAGCATTTTCGTGCAATGATTTACTATGATTACAAATCTGGTTTAGACTGCCACCAAAGCCATCAAAGGCTGTCAGCAGCTTTCTCAGACTCTGCCCCGTCCTTTGCAACTGTCACCGGCTGGTTCCGCGAATTTCGGCGCGGACGGGATTCGCTCGAAGATGAGGCTCGGGCAGGCAGGCCGCCAACTGCAATAACACAGGAAAACATTGCAGCTGTGCGCAGCATGATTGAAGCAGATCGGCGAGTGACCTATGAGGAGATAGAGGCGACCCTGGGCATTCATTCGCATGCCATCCAGCAGATCCTGCACCATCACATCGGCGTGCGCAAGCTGACGAGTCGCTGGGTGCCTCACTTGCTCACAGCTGAGCAGAAGCAGGCCAGGTCAGATTGGTGCCAGCAGATGCTCCGGAAGTTCGAAAATGGCCAAGCCAAGGCAGTTTCCGACATCATCACGTGCGACGAGACTTGGGTCTACTGCTACGAGCCAGAGCGAAAGTGTCAGTCGCGTGTGTGGGCATTTGCTGAGGAGGCACCTCCGACCAAAGTTGTGCGAGGCAGGAGCACTGGCAAGCTGATGCTGGCTGTGTTCTTCAGGAGAGGCGGCCATGTGGCAACTGTGAGGCTGCAGCAGCAGCGCACAGTCACAGCTGCCTGGTACACAGACATTTGCCTGCCCGAGGTGTTTGCCAGCATCAGAAAATCACGACCAAAGACAGGAGTGCGGGGCCTGTTGCTCCACCAGGACAATGCCAGCTCGCACACTGCGCATGCAACGCAGGATTTTCTGAGGTCCAGCGGTGTTTCTCTGATGAGCCACCCGCCCTATTCACCTGACCTCGCCCCGTGCGACTTTTTCTTGTTCCCGAAAGTCAAAGATCGCATGCGTGGCAAGCGATTTACTTCGCCTGAAGACGCTGCTGATGCCTTTGATGAGCTGGTTTCCGACATGTCTGATGCTGAGTGGCGCCACTGCTTTTCTGCCTGGTTTGAGCGCATGAAACTGTGTGCAAGCTGGCGGCGAGTACTTTGAGAAGCTGTGAAAGTTTCATGATGATAGCTTGTTCTGACCAGGCATGGCTAAAAACTTTTACAGTGCCCCTCGTAGTATCATAGGTCGTATAGGTCATACTGCCCCGAGCCGGTGCAGGAGGTGCTGCTGCTCACGCTGCAGGCGCCCTACCGGCGAGGACAAGCGCGACTCGGCGTTTTGTCGATTGCCTGCTGGCTGACGCCGGCGCCCCCGATTCTGCCGGCGGCGCAGCCTTCGTTCGCGCCCAGGCCCTGAGGCACGCCCTGTGACGCTGATTTTCCATCTGACAGCGTACTTTGTTGTTGTTGTTGTTGTTGTTATAGTATCACAGAGGATTTTTCAAAGGCAACTAGTGTCATGCAATTCTGCAACTGGCTGATGAGCTGACTAGTATCCTGCCTGAGAGCCTGAAGTTGTTTGGCCTAGCTTTGCAGAGCTTTTGCCAAGTTGTACACACTTGCTTTAGTGAAAAGCTATTGTCTGAATTTGAGCTGGTGATCAAGAATTTTGACTATCCTTCTGCCAGCTGGGTCAGACTGTGACACCAAAAGTGCACTGAGTTTTTGTCCATGTGGCTGAGTTCTGCCTAATGCATGGCACAGGACTTGAAAATTTTCTGAGCAAGTTGGAGAGAATGCTCAATATAATTTCAGAGGAGTATGGCAGAATTTCAAATAGCAAAGTACTGATCTAGCATTTGGACAGCAGCTCCTGTGGGCAACTGTTCAGTACAATAGCAGCCACATATAATAAATTTGGAACTATTTGATTCCTTTATTTTGCTAAAAAAATCCAAATCCAAAAAATTCTTTATTATAAAAACTGTTTAATGTTGCATAAATGAACAAAACTTTTGAGTTATAATATATATATCCCAATTATACCAAAGTTCTATTTATAATAAGACATATTGATGAAAAGTTGATTCTTGAGCAGCTCTTTAACTTTTTGCTTTTAAATTGATCACTTGCTCTTATACTGAGAAAAATGTTTGAAGTTGCTTTTTTCAGTGAGGTGTTAAAAGTACATTTCAAAGCAAATTTTTGTAAATAAAAAAATGAATTCAATGAAAATTCTCTCAACTTTCTGTGGCTAAGTCTGTTTCACAGCATAAATTGTGAACCTGATCAGATAGGATTTTATAGAAGCCCATTTTGGAACCAAGAGAGGCCATTCTAAAAGGTGAACAAAAAATCGATCCTGGGAATTTTTTTGTCATTACCTTAAATTCCTACCTACCCATGTAGATCTATATTTTTCAAGGATTGCAAGTTATTATACCACTGGAGGGTTCTTGGTCTTGTACAGGTTTTTGAATATTTAATTAAGTTTTTTTACAGGGTTTAAAAATTAATTAAACATTAAAAAATATTTTGATAGATTACTCTTTGCTAGGTTTATTTTTTTGCTAGGCACAGGATGCAATATCACATCATGTTCTTAATTTTAGGATGTGATTTCAGGATTTGGGATGCAATTTTTTCATAAGTCTTATTATGAAGAATTAAAAAATCAGAATGCAAAATCACATCCTATATTAAATTTCAGGATACAATTCTCAAAGTCAAGATGCTATAGCATCCCTATAGCCAGTGATGGGCACTAGCATTGCTAAATTTGACTTTTTCTAAAGTGTTGCTAAGACTCTTTAGTGCCACTAATTCTGCAAAATTGAAATTCTGGTTAGCGTGCACTATGAAAGCGCAGCTATTTTTTTCTGAAATTCACTAATTGTGCTAAATTCATTTTTACCTGCAAAACAAAATGAAATGAAACAATTATAGTTTAACTAGTAAAGAATAAGAGCATTAAAATACCAAGTACATAAAATACATAGGAAAAACTCATTAAAAAAATTTTATTTGAAAAATGCACTAAGTACTGTAGTACTAGACTAGAATTTCTTTTTTTGTAATGTCTCACTTATAGTTTTCACTTATTTCATTTTTTAGTATTAAATTGATAGACTGAAATTGACTCATTAGTATGTAGTGAGTAGTAAATAGTCGAGACTGAGTACTGAAGAAAGTAGACAAAGTAACAGAGAGGGCTCTAATTAGCTAATTATCAATATTGATACGAGGGGTGTTCCATAAGTCCTTTCCCTTTCCAGTGTAGCTCAGGCTATGATGCTCAGATTTTAATGCGGTTTTCAATTATTTTTAGACAATTATTCTGCACAGCTTGTGCAAGCAAAATTTTTCAAGCAAATCAATCTGCTTTCGCTAAATTTAGTTTCTGGCCATAGACACCTGCTACTAGAGTTACAGACTGATTCATTGAAGGTAGAAACAGATTTTCGCCACACAATTTGGACTCAGCCCGAGGCCCTAAGAACAAAAAAATATTCCAAGCAACCTTCAGTATCAAAAGCACAAATAATTCTTTGTTTAGACCAGCCATTCCCAATTAAGTTTGTCTCTATTCGAGGTTCACCCTGAGCATGGATGTCCATAGTGCTGAGTCGCAGCGAGCAGTGATCTTTGCGCTTTGGAAAAGCAGTCAACCAGCAGCCAAGATCCATGAAGCGCTTGTGACGGCGCATCAAGATAAAGCTGTCAGCATTCGAACAGTTCGCAACTGGATTGAGCGCTTTGAGTCGGGCCACGAGCAATTGACCGATCAACCACGCTCAGGGCGACCTGTGGCGGCGTTCACCAAAGAGCTTGGTCCTCGAATAGAGACAAACTTAATTGGGAATGGCTGGTCTAAACAAAGAATTATTTGTGCTTTTGATACTGAAGGTTGCTTGGAATATTTTTTTGTTCTTAGGGCCTCGGGCTGAGTCCAAATTGTGTGGCGAAAATCTGTTTCTACCTTCAATGAATCAGTCTGTAACTCTAGTAGCAGGTGTCTATGGCCAGAAACTAAATTTAGCGAAAGCAGATTGATTTGCTTGAAAAATTTTGCTTGCACAAGCTGTGCAGAATAATTGTCTAAAAATAATTGAAAACCGCATTAAAATCTGAGCATCATAGCCTGAGCTACACTGGAAAGGGAAAGGACTTATGGAACACCCCTCGTAGTTCTGTTTCTGATGATTCACTTGTAAACTGCAATTGACAATGAAATCAATAATAGTTGCTTTATTAGATCTTTGGCTTCAGTTATATTCATTTTAATGCTCATAGTACCCTCATTACATTTTTGTAAATGTCTTTATTTTTATTTAGTGCAACAAAAATATCACTGTTACTCCATATGTGACTTTGTTTTATTACGAGGGATGATCAAAAAGTTCTGCAAGTGAGTTAATAATGTGACTCGAAGAAATTTTGTGCACACAATCAGCATTACATTCCCTCAAGCTATCTCTCATCAGCTTCTATGCACCGCTTCCGTCGCTTTTGACCCATCTGGAAGTAGCTACGATAATCGATTGCAAGCAGTGTCCGCAACTCTGATTTCAGCACTTATCTCAGTTCTTCAGCGCTCTAAAAAGGTCTTCCAGGGGTAGCAGCTTTCAGTTTTGTGAATACACTGGAGTCATATGGGTCAATGCCAGCCAGTAAGGTGGATGTAGAACCAGCTGAACCCTTTTTTGCTCCATAAGCATTCCGGTCTTCCTCGCTGTGTGAGGAGCAGCATTCAAGGCAACTGTTGTCACCACGCTGGTTTTATGCCCTTTCATGCCTCCCCTACAAAAGCATTGGCAAGAAACTTCACTTAAGCATTTAGCAGTCCCCAATAACTTGCTAAGGAAGATTTTTCACCGACATATCTCCCTGCAAGTTGAAGTATGTGAGAATTATTGTGAATGGATGTCTCGGTCACTGATGTCAAGGTTTGACCAGACATTCACTTGTCATTAAAACTTGACTGTGCATCAACCCAATGACACACAAGCCTGGCGGTGGTGTTAAATAATGAGGCGGAATTTGTAGAAACAGTGGTAAAATCCATGTGCATATCAGAAGATCTGTTGCCATGCTGCACGGAAAAAACTACTATGAAGCAAAAGCTGACTTTTACAGTTTAGGGCACAAGCTAAAAACTGCTTATTATGCAATTTTGCATCCTGTGCCCATCCAAAAAACCCAGACCTATGGTGTATAACCATTAAAATGGCCAGCAATTCTATAAGCTCACTGTGTCAGATTTGGTATTATGAGTTTGCATTAAAAATATAATTGTGCAACTAAGCTGCAATAGCTATTGCCACTTCATTCTCTAGAGTAGGTTTCCAGTGATTTCGTCTGCTACCTTTTCGTCTGCTGGGCAGACGAAGTTGCAAACCATTTTGTCTGCCATGCAGCCAATAGGAGTGAACTGAACTAGAATGAAAGGGGTTGAGAGGGATTGTTTTTAGGCAGACAAAAGCATGGATTTTTATCTGTTAAATAAGGGCTATTAGGCTCTATAAGTGACATTTGCGTACATATTATGGATTTTGACAGATGACAGGTGCACTAGTGCGCCTAGTCTGGTCTGGACTTCATGCCAACATTACACCAATTTCATTGCATTTTATAATTTCCGAAGATTGATATTTAGAATCCCATGCCTCTTAAATAATAAAATTAGCTCATAGATTTGGCTTGCTCCTATTGGTTAAGGTCAGCAGATGAAGTCTTAAAAAAATAAAAAAACCACTTTGTCTGCTGAGCAGACGACTTGGCAGCAGACGAAACAACTGGCACCCTCTAGAGTATAGGTCTAACTAGACCTTTGGCATATATTTGTAGGGCCTTGATATTTTGAAAGTGACTAATTAGGAGCCTAGGACCCTTCTATATTTACAAATTACAATAGGTCTATAATTATAGTATAACTAAAAATATTATATGCAATAGGGCCTAGTTGTCTTGTATAAAGTAAAAAATGTTCTTTTTTCTTCCATGTCTTTGATGGGCAAACAACAGGGAAACTAGGCGCTATATTTACTATTAGGCCTAATATAAATGAAACAGGACCTACTAGTGTACCCTAAAAAATAATAGTTAGTGCTTATTGAGCCTCTTCACGAAAATCAGTTCTAGAACCAAAATAATTCTGATTCCAGAACCAGAATGGATAGGAAAATGAAAAGTACCGAACCGAACGAGCGCATTATAGCCTTTAAATACATCTAAAAAGCATGTAATTCAGTGAATCATTAAATATTTTTGGTCTGACTCAGAGCCGTACAACTATTTTTTCGAATTTTAAAGCACATAAAAAGTGGTCCTCAAACTTATTATTCTGAGTCGGTTCGAGAAATTTTCTCGAACCCTATTCCAGAACCAGAACCTGGTTCCGAACCGTGTTCGAAAAACAGAACCATCGATATGAAGAGCTTCGAACCGGTTCGGTTTTTCAAACCAGCAATATGAAGAGGCTCATTTTCACGGTTACCTTCCAATAAGTGATAAGTCCTATCTATCCTAGGGGTGCGTTCGAGTAGCCTTAAAATGGTTTAAACTGACTTAAAATGATTTAAACTGGTTTAAACTGCCAGTTTAACGTCCTTAGTAAAACAAAGAAAAATTAATCAAATTTTTACTAATGCGTGCGCATGCTAATTCTTTGCGATAATAATGTTATTATTATCCAGTTTAAACTATTTCATACTTGTTATATCAGTTTAAAGCTGTTTTGGCAATATTTTTCTTAGCTAATTATAACTAACTGAAATAAGTAAAAATCTTTCGTTGCCCAAGCTTTCGTTAAATTTTAATATAAACAATGAATAAAAAGCATAAAAACTATTTAAAAATGCCTTAACGCCAGTTTAAATGACAAAATGCTTTTAAGCAACAGCGGCCACGAGGAAAAACCGCATCATTTAAACTCACTATATTTTCGCTTCGAAAGATTTGCTTAACTGCAAGGACACACACGTTACATACATAAATTCAAAAGCATGTCAGTCTAATATAAAAGAAAAAAATTTTTTAAAGCAGAATAGTTTTTACTCTCAAGCAAAGACAACATCAGAACCAGGATACAGAAGTGGTGTTTCAAATAAATTACTAGGTAATAAAGTTAAAAAGTTAAAATATAAATTCTGCAGGAAAAATAATCGAATTTTTTAACTCCATTAAGAAAATGCTCACTTTTACGTTTAAATGCGCAAATAAATGGTTAAATTTTACAGAATGTAATGAATCAAACGCATGTCAGCTTAATTAGTGCTATTAAATAAAATCATCCAAACACTAAAATTTCAGCCCATTTTAAATTAAATTAAAATAATTATCTTTATACAATTATGATAAAATTAAACGCAGTCAAGCTGGAAGTCTTAATTATGCTTCTAAAATTTTTTACCAAATGATGAATCCTGGCTTGGCCAACCCGGAATCTTTTTCGCCCTCCTACCTCTAGTGCTCCATCGCTATGCGTGCCCCAGCTTGCAACAGTCCCTGCTAGGCATGCTACAGCCTGTTCTACCTGTAATAGGATGACTCATCGGGTGACTCATCGTTCTACCCCTGGGTTGCGCAACCACGGGAGACCTTGACATCCACCCCCCTCCGCTCTATTGTTCGGAATCACTGAAGCGGAACGAACTTGGGGATTAGCAACGTACTTGGAGATTATTCTGCCTGTACTTTTGGGACCACCAATATTTTTAGGTTTTCGGGATCAGCGCGTCATCCTCTTTCCAACCGTGTAATTTTTATCTTTCTATGATCATTATTAGCGAAATGACCCTATGAGTCATCACCATGAGTCATCGGTGACTCATCGCCCACCCCTCTCATGTACAGATTTCCAGCCAATCGGAGTGGAGCTGCGGGTCAAGGTCAGGGCAGATGATGTCAGGCTCACGAATCAGCTGCGTGACGCGTGATTTTGGCACTATAAAAGCAAGCCGTTTTCGACCCCGAACTAGTCAACCTTTCGGGATATCGTGACATCCTTTGGTCCCTGTCGAGACTCTCTCCAGGTCCCAAACCCCTGTCCCCCGACTGGCTCCTGTCCGGTCGAGACCTCTCCCGGTCAGCCCCTGCATCATCATCCCCCTTCCTGTCGTCGAGGATCCCTCCGACTAGGATTAGCAACCGAGGCCGAGCATCCCGACATCAACGCCTGACGTCCAACACCTGGCACGGCACGCCCGAGGCTGACGAGTGAGCGACGCGTCTGCCCTTGACCTTCCTGCGGCTTAACTTCGAGCGGCTGGTGAGTTCCCCTGCTTGTTTTCTGTTGCTTACTTGGGTGCTTAGAGTGCGCGCAGTCCCTGTCTCATTTAGGGCTTAATCTAATAATATAATAGCTCGCCGAACCAGTGAGGATTGTGCTCAGGACAGTCGTGTGTGTGAAATCTCTGGTTGATTCCCCCTTTCTTTAGTTTATTTGCTCATTTAGGCCATGCAGCAGCTGGCTTAGATAGCTAGTGCGCCGCTGTGGGGAGCCACATGGAGATTGGAAGCCGCTAATGTACTTTAATGTGAAGCCTGAGGCGTTTAGGGTCATAGATAGCGCGCCTCCAGGCCTGTTAGAATAGCCAATGTAAGCATAAAAACCTTATAAAAGCCGTGCACAGACTGGGGCTGATAAGAGTCCCTCATTTAATCATGCCAGGCGCCCCACGAACCTCTACATGGGATAAAACCCCTAAGATTAGTGACGTACTTTCAGCATGGAGCAGCCCGCCCCAGGTTAGTCAGCAGGCATAGCACCTCAATCCAACTCCCTCCGCAAATCACCTCGAAAGAGGCCCCCTGCACCCCTGTGAAAGTCCTTGTTAGAGCTCGCCAGCCCATCGTTATGCCCTGTGCAGAGTCCCTTTTATCGGCTAATGTACTTTATCTGACGCCCTAAACTAGCTGACGGTCCAACGTCCGGAAGCCCCGTCTCGTCAGGGGGTAGTTTTAGGAGCCTATTCCCGCAGGTGGCTGGAGGCAGGTCTCGGGTTCGCACCCCGGGATTACCTTAGAAAACTCCTTGGGCCAGATATTTGACTTTAGGACCTTAGCCGCTGTCACACCCAAGCTACCAGTAGATCATTTCGGGGCGGGTCAAGCGAGAAGGCAAGGCCTGTTGTCCTTCGTAGCTCAGCTCAGGCAGCAGCGACTCAACCATTGGGTCGAGTCACATCACAAATTTATCTATGCAACACACCAATTCTTAACTTTACATTTTAGATTACTTTACATTCTTTACTGTGTTGGGGACGCACTTTTTCGCTCGCGTCGCAATTATTTTTTCGGCCACATTCTTTTCCTCTACTGATGGGCAGTAGTGTGACGCTTAACCAATGTCATTTTTCATTTTCATACAGACCAGTAAAGGTCTCTAGGTCCTTTATATCTAGAGCCATAAATCACTGTTCCCAGACAGTCTGACCCCTATTCTGACAGCTTTTAGGCGCCAGGTGGTGTCTGCGGGACACGTGACCGTGGCAACTTCTTTTGTTCTCTTTTGACAGCTAGACATCCCTTCCCCCCTAATTCTATTGTTCTCTTTTTGGTTTTTTCGATACTTTTTGACAGCTAGATTTCTGACCCTTAAAAGTACTTTGGGATTTAGGATTAGGACTTTCTCTTCAATTTCTTCAACTTCTACGCGTTAAAAGGATTAATCTGTATGTTTTTGCGTCTCTGTAGGATAATCTGCTGCGAAAACCCATAAATCATTTTGCTCGTAAATTGTCATTTTTTGGCGCCATCTGTCGTGTGATTTATGATCCCCGGAGACTGGGTTAGGATCCCCTGATCGGGTAGGGTCACGTGATCAGACCATCAGCCTATCAGAAAATTACACGACCGTCCGACCAATTGGAAAAATCGGTGATCAGTTTAACAAATCGGCGCCAGGCGCGCCTATTTAAAGCGCCGCCGAGCGCGCTCGAACAATCAGACGTTCTGGCAAGTTGGTGTCACATTCTGACAACCCGTTCAGGCGGTCCCTTAGTTCATCAAGCTTAACAGCTTCCCTTTAGTCAGCAAGTCCCCCTAAAGTTATCAGCGATCAGCAACATCGATCAGCTTCATCACGGTTAACATCAGCCGTTGTTATCAGCACAGCTAGAGAACAGCTGCAACTGTCCAATAGCCGAGATTAGGCGAGAGCGACACGTACTAACGGTCGAGTTCGAGATCTACCTCGGTCACTGTGGAGTTCGAGACGGTCTAAAGTGTAGTAATCTGATTGGTCTGGTGAGAGGTCACTTGATCTTGCCTGGTCGGGTGTATTCTAGATCGGTCCCCTTTCTTAGCAGCTTAATAGGTGTTGGCGCATTTTTCTCATTGCTTATTTTGTGCTGATTTAGGACAGTAAATATCAAGTAGTCATAATATATCGCTAAAGTAACTCATTGCTCTGGTCATCATAGGCATTGAAAGTGATTAGGTGTGAAAGCTAAATAATTCAGTTTTTATACTCTTTTTGACTCTTTATTTACTCGCCATGCTGGCTCGGATGAGCAGCTAAATTAGTTGGCGCCGGTCATGGTGGACCAAAGGCGGACCAGTCATGCAGTCAGTCAGTCAGTAATTCATGCAATCAGAGTCCAGATTGAGGACTCAGCTTCGGCTGTACTTTAGTGCAGTTCGAGGCGGCGCGGCAGCCAAATTATTAATGTAACTTAATGTAATCTTTAGAGTAGTTAGGGCGCGCTTTCGGAAGAGTCTAATTAGGTCATTTCATCGCTTTGCGGCAGTTAGTTGAAGCATCGAGGCTAAAAGCTGGGATATTCCCTACTCACTCCTCTTAGTAATATAATAGTGCATTTCCGAGTCCACATAATCTGATCCATGCAAGAACCCCCTGCAAAAGTCCTCTCTGAGCCTGCCTTGGTCATGCGATCTAGTCCCTGCAGTGTCCCTTAGTCGGCTATGACTTCGAGATTGACAGCTAAAAGACACTAGTTGTAGGTGGAAATCAGGCCTCAATTAGTCGGGAACTTGGTTTCGACAGGGCTGTCTGGTGATGCAGTCCACACAAGTTGGTAGCGGGGCTGTCAGCTTATTTTTCAGTGGCGCAAGTAGGGGAATACGGGTTTATAGCCCACTTTGAGAAAAAAAATTTAGCGCCTTTTTACTATTTTATAAGCTTTTTGTGTTACAACGGCAAAAAGCGATTATCTCCTCTAATACTAACTTGTCCTCCCATACACGCAATTGTTTTTCCCACTTTACGATTGTAGCCTGAATGTAGGCCATACTAGTTATTTAACTTGAAGCGAAGCGAAAAATATAGTGAGTTTAAATGGTGCGGTTTTTCCTCGTGGCCGCTGTTGCTTAAAAGCATTTTGTCATTTAAACTGCCGTTTAAGGCATTTTTAAATAGTTTTTATGCTTTTTATTCATTGTTTATATTAAAATTTAACAAAAGCTTGGGCAACGAAAGATTTCTACTTATTTCAGTTAGTTATAATTAGCTAAGAAAAATTGCCAAAACAGCTTTAAACTGATATAACAAGTATGAAATAGTTTAAACTGGATAATAATAACATTATTATCGCAAAGAATTAGCATGCGCACGCATTAGTAAAAATTTGATTAATTTTTCTTTGTTTTACTAAGGACGTTAAACTGGCAGTTTAAACCAGTTTAAATCATTTTAAGTCAGTTTAAACCATTTTAAGGCTACTCGAACGCACCCCTAGCCTCTTTCGAAGCGATTTCAGAACCATTATTTTATAAGAAATATAGCAGTTTAACAAAAAATTAGACTATTTTTTCATTCTTCTAAATCTTAAAACTATTGTAAGAATTTACCACGTTAACTATAAGTAAATTTTAGTTTTTGAAAACAAATACAGCGAATCCAAAATCGCAGCCTTTTCGCTGCTGAAAAGTTATACTTTGCAAAATGGTTCTGGTTCTAGAACCATAATCGAGGAAATGAAGAGGCTCCTACTTTATCCCCGCCGTGCCGATAATGCCCGGCTTACGGCTTACTCACAAGGCTGAGGTTTTACAAGACAGTGAGCTTTTTTCACGTAGTAGTATTAATTTCCCGATGAAAATTCACATTTGTATTCAAACAAAAGGACTCTAACTATGTAAAGACCCAACAAATTTCAGCGAAACTTTACAGAACTTTGGATGCAATCATGATACTTTTATATACCAAAAATCTTTTAATTTACTTAAAGCATCCATGAGTTATTCATCTCTGAACTTTGTTCTTATCTCCGCAGTGTATTTTCAGAGACTTTAGAAAACGCCCTTCGACTCAACCCGATCTCAATGAAATTTTACAAAAGTAGTATAAAGTGTGTTCCTATCTCCGTAAAAAATTTGCATCTCGCAAACGAAGTAAAACAAAACGAATATGAGAATTTTGTTGAAAAAGAGAAGACACGAATCGATCAGAACACAAATATATATAAATTATTTGCACTGTCGCCGAAGTGACTGTCGCTGAGGTGACTTGTTGCCGAACTTGGTTGACAATGAATGACTTGATTGCCCGCCTAGCCAAGGTACCGATTAATTTGGCTACAATCACTGTTAGTTTCGGTTGCAGTCACTTATGTCAGTTTGCACTTCGACTAGCTAGATTACGAGCTAGATTCGCAGGAATTATTTTACAGATTCATTTATTATTTTATTATTTTATTATTTTACTATCATTATTATTTTACAGAATCTAGCTCGTAGCTAGCTAATAATAGCTAAGAATCTAGCTCGTAGCTAGCTCGTTTCTAGCTCGTAGAATCTAGCTAGCTAGATTCTGGTAGATTGGCTCGGGCAAATTTTTTGGACAGGAAATTAATTGTCTAATAATGCAGTACTACGAGCTAGTCATTAATTGCTGACTCGAAGTCGGCCCCAGGTAGCCGATGTCATTGAGTGTCAACTACGACTAGGTACTTTGTCAGGAGAAGACAGCGATAGACAGGCACAGAGATAGAAGATACATGTAGGTAAAGAACTCGCCGGAAAGGAACCCCGCCGCCCCAACTTGCGTGGACCGCATCAACAGACAGATTCAAATAAAAGATCAAACTTCTGGCTAATGGAGGAGTATTTCCACTTTAAATTAGTTTCTTTTAGCTGCCTACTCTGAAGGGACAGAATCGCATGGCTATGCAGGTACCGAGAGGACTTCTGGGGTCTGATCATGTACTATAATATATATTATTTGGTTGGGTTCGAATCATTTAACTTTTGGCATCAATGCGTCAACGAAATGATGTCAATCAAAAAGACATAGTTTCCTTTTCAAGAACAATGGCTCGTAAATCAATTTCAATCTTTATCTACTCGCAAACGAACTGCACCATGTTGGAATCGCCATCAGCCTCATCTTCTTTGTTGACGCCGACGGCTCGCTTGTTGGCAGCACTTCAGACTGCACTGCACTCCGAATGCGGACCAATAAAATCTCAGAGCCGTCAAGAGCAATAGTTAATTGTCCACTCATGCCCGCCATTATAGTGTCTCTTCGTTTCCCACGTCGAATATACCGTTCAGGTATAAGGACGTACTGGACTGAAATTATTCACATAAACGTAAGAATACTTTTGTCAGATACAATGTGCAATTATTGCTACGTTGTGTAGCTCGTACACACAGTGCAACAGTTTTCAGCTTAACTTGTGCCCCGCCACTTTAGCGATGGTTTCTACGGCGTATCCAGTCTCCTGAAATTCCGTAACAACGGTCGCTCTTACACAGTGACCTGTGTAAGGCTTCGAAAGATTTGCCTTTGCAGATATCGTCTTCATCAGCGGCCCTAAGGTGTTGATACAATCTGGTTGCTTGGTGTACCAGATTCCGTTTGTTCCAACCTGTTGCTTCGGCCGAAGAAATAAATTGTGCCGTTCCAGTCACGCTTCGTGAAAGGCTGAGTCGGCAATAAAGTTTAGTCCACGCAGCTTTATAAAGTAGCGAAACAATGCAGCACGCATCCCGACAATGGTTTTAGGAAAATAATCTGCATCGGGTTTACGCTGCGAGGTGTAGAAGTATCGAATCCAGCGTGCGAGTTCTTTAACAGAAGAAAGCGAGTTCTTTGACACTCGTGAATTCAAGGTGCACATTTCAGCTCTCAAGCCAGTCAGTAAGACGATTGATAACGGCCTTCGCATTGGAAACGCTTGTTCGGCACTCATTGTCTCGTTTAAATTGGTTCGCGAGATGATCGAGCTCGTCAAGCGTAGCCAGCGATTCGGAATCGGGATCCGTAGAAATAAGCTTGGCCAGCTCATCATAGAAGTTGACATCTGCTACTCAAGCTGTCAGTTCGTCGACCTCTCTCTCTAGCTGGCTGGTCGTGCCAGCTAGAGGCAACTCCTCTTTACTAACTCCACACACAGATACGTAGCGCAAGTCTGTCAATGGACCAACCAATCTTTTTTTTTCAATCCGAGTGGTTGATTTCAGTTTTCTAAATAACAAACACTCTTTTCACTACGTAACTAACTCAAGCCCTTCTTCTTGTTTTTATGAGGCGTGTAGGATTGGAGTAGCTGTCATTTCGCCGAATCTCATTCTGCCGATTCGCATTTCACCGAATCTCATTTCGCCGATTCTCGCTTCGCCGAAATTCTCATTTCGCTGATTCGCTTCTCGTCGACATTCTCATTCTGCCGAAAGTACTTCCTGCTGATATAAGTCTGCTGATGGTTAAAAGGGACACATGGAAGTACTTTCGGCAAAATGCGAATACACGGAATGAGAATTTCAGCGAAGCCAGAATCGGCGAAATGAGAATGTCGGCGAAGCGAGAATCGGCAGAATGAGACTCGGTGAAATGAGAGGTACCCGCAGGATTGCTTTCGTCTATGGTAAAACTCCTCGTGAATTCTATTAGAACAGGTTTTGTCTATGGTAAATGTTTTAATGTGGGGGCTGCACCCATTCATCACTGCAGAAATTTACTGTTCTAAGAAAGTTTCCGAATTTAAAACTGCAATGCTTCATAATTCAGATCTTGGAAAATTAGTTTGCAGAAAATTCTTGGATGAATGTGCGGAAATGAAAATGAAAAATTGAAGGGATGGGAGATAAAAAATTTATGAAAGAAATTCAGCGGAGTGTCCTTAAGAGAAAATACGTCGAAATGTTAAGCTAAGATGAGCGTAGCTTTTTGTCCAAATTTTTTGACAAAATTCTATTCTATTGACTAAATTCTGTGAGTAGTGCCTTAGCAGCTAACGAATTTAGCTGAAAGCAAGTCCAGTTAGGTTTGTAAGCTAGTCACTTTTATCATCCCTTTACCAAAGGGATCCCTTTATCCCAAACGTGCAATGCATAAAAACTGATTTCAAGCTGCCGTACGTTGACATCAGGACTGTTTGACTGTCTAAGAGCTACCGTGCCATGATTTACTAGATTAGCAATCTAACTGTTTTTCTTCCTAAATCGGCATATGAATTTCAGCATGCAGTTTGCTTAAATACACTCTTATACTGTTTGAAATAGAGGTACCTAATTTAGAGAATTGACGTACATCAGTCATCAGATTATTTTCCTTCTCTTCCTTCAGTTCAGTATTGTATGCATTTGCTAAAGCAGTGAGTGCTTGATACCCATTGCCGATGTACTCAATTTGCACGGCGCACTCAACTGCGTGCATTTCATTTTCTTTCCCTCTTTCCCTCTTATTCCCTTGGTTTTCCTTTCTTTTCATGAAAAACGCAGTGCATCTGCCGTCTCTCGTCTCTCTAAGCTCTTGCAAAACTCAGCGTTTCCAATAGAAACAGCAATGAAGTACAGCTTTGCTCCCTTCTACTCCGCCTAAAACCTCTCTTACCTTTAAGACAATATAGCTCTGTGCAGTGCAGCGAAGTAGGTCATAAGCACAGGCAAAACTCTAGCCCCTTAATTGAGAACCAATTTGAAAACTCTCTTTTGCATCCAGTGGAAATATTCATTTTTCTCAACACGAAGCTTCAAATAGAATGGATCGCCTCGCTGCCCTTGAAAGAATTCAGGTAAAGCAGAAGGTTGAGCTAATAGAAGCGGTGACAGGCTTTGAGACCAACAATGAGTATGAGATCAAGGATGGCGCTGGCGTGACCTTCCTGCGGGCCAAAGAAGACACAGGTCTTTGTGGCCGCATGTGCTGCGGTCCACATCGCGCATTCACTATTAACATCACTGATCCTAATGGACGCAACGTTATCCGTGTGGTTCGAGACTACAAGTGCTTTTTCATCGGGCAGTGCTGCAGCTGCTGCAGCTGCTGTCGGGATAGCGTCACTGTGGAGGCACCACAGGGAAATACTGTCGGGTTCGTGGTCCAGCAATGCAGCGCATGCAACGCCAACTTCACAATTAGGGACTCGCACGGTATGGTCGTACTCCATCTCAAGGGTCCGTGTTATTGCGGCTGCCGCTGTCCCGGCCAGAAGTACACCTTCCGCATGATGTCTGCCGACGAGACGCAGGAAGTTGGACGTCTGCACAAGGAATGGGCCGGCTTTGCCAAGGAAATTCTTACCGATGCCGACACCTTCCTCCTGGAGGTGCCTCAGGACATGGCGGTGGAGACTAAGGCGACGCTAATTGCGGCTGTGCTGCTGATCGACTTCATGTTCTTTGAGGATAACAGTGGCAAGAACAAGGTCGCCAACACGCATCACCACTAAGTGAGCTGTGGTGTAATGCCCAAGCCGCTCAGTCCTTAAAAAATAACGGATTCGTTTTCGATATTATGCATAAAACCCAAACAGGAACTATTCAATACCTGTTTGGCTTTTTCTTAAAAAGTTCTGGTCCATGGGCTTAAGAGCCAGGATGACAAAATATTTCACCAGCGCTATTATATTTAAATGGTAAGACCTATATTGGCGAAGTGATGTGGATAAACCCACGATCAACACAAAATTTCGCATGCCAGCTCACTATGCAAATCGTTTATTTATTTTCCTCTCCTGTGATAAAAAACTTTCTATCCCCTCTTAATTTGAATCGGAACAATGCTGTGAACTCTTCTTACCTTGAACGCAGGTGGTTGACTGAGTTGCCGTTAAATTTCTGACACAACGTGATATTTTTCTGTTTATTTAAGTACCTCGCGTCGTTCTATTTTTTTCTGGTCAAAGCCACACGGTTTCATTAAATTATATAATTGAAGGGCATTAATTAACCCTCGCCAAAATAAATATACTGTCGTCTATTATAATCAGACACATTAATCATAGACATTATGCGATGTATAAAGCCGATAATTTTATTCCTAGAAAAAGTTTACGCTCCAAAAAACTGGAGGCAACAAAATCAGAAATTGAGAGCAGAAGCATCGAAAAATCTTAAAGTAAATTCAAAATAGGATGGACGTGATCGCAGCATCGCAGCACTTGGCAAGCCGAATTCGTGACTTTCCACTTTTTTCGTTTCAGGGAGTAAGTAAAATTGTCAATGACTCTTAAAAAGCCTAAGGGCAACATTTCTCAAAGGCTAACTTGAAAATATTCAACCCGAAAGCATTCGTACCAGACGCGAATACCATCATCAGCTCAGCACTAAATTGGTTTCTGTGAGATTCTTCACGAGATATTAGCTGGCCAGCATCGCACAGATTTAACTGGTTATGGCGCTTAGTTAAATTAGTCTGTCTGAATGTTTCACCCTGAAATTTGTCTTTTAAAAATATCCACCCATCAAGTGGATATTTACGCCTGTTTCTTTTGCTGTGTACTTAACGGTGGAAAACTGTAAGTAGTTTCAACCCACGAGTAGTAACGGACTCTCTACGGGTGCCCTACCTGCTGCTAATGTGCCTTTCACTGCTCTTGGCGTCATAGTATGAGCCGCTATTCTAGCACCACTCTTTGAGGCCTTACGAAGCCAGAGCCCCACCCTGATGTCCAACGGGAATTCTAGCAAACAGAGAAGACAGGACGCAGCCGAATGTTAGGCAGTTCACGGGATTCTAACAGAATCGCTGGCTCAATCTGGAGGACTTTTTGCAGGGAATTCTTGGAGGCCGTGCAAAGAGAGGAAACTCTTACTCTCAGTAGAGTAGCAGAACTACTGAGAGAGTAGTGAAAAGGAGAGTAAACTGTCTATGGCAGGAGGGGAAGCTGGAGCAGGAGGGGAAGCTGAAGTAGGAGGGGAAGCTGGAGCAGGAGGGGAAGCTGGAGCAAGAGGGGAAGCTGGAGCAGGAGGGGAAGCTGAAGTAGGAGGGGAAGCTGGAGCAGGAGGGGAAGCTGAAGTAGGAGGGGAAGCTGGAGCAGGCGGAGAAGCTGGAGCAGGCGGAGAAGCTGGAGCAGGAGGGGAAGCTGGAGCAGGAGGGGAAGCTGGAGCAGGCGGAGAAGCTGGAGCAGGAGGGGAAGCTGAAGTAGGAGGGGAAGCTGGAGCAGGCGGAGAAGCTGGAGCAGGAGGGGAAGCTGGAGCAGGAGGGGAAGCTGGAGCAGGAGGGGAAGCTGAAGTAGGAGGGGAAGCTGGAGCAGGCGGAGAAGCTGGAGCAGGCGGAGAAGCTGGAGCAGGAGGGGAAGCTGGAGCAGGAGGGGAAGCTGGAGCAGGCGGAGAAGCTGGAGCAGGAGGGGAAGCTGGAGCAGGAGGGGAAGCTGAAGCAGGAAGATCCCCCAGTCCCGACTTCAACACTCCAGACCCTGTGTCTCGGAGGGAGTTAACAAAATCGAAAAATTCCGGCTTTATGCCGCTCTCAGACTGCGATTACAACGAAATTTATGATAGCAACAATAATATTTTAAGGGCCTACTCCAAAGCGTGCGTTCATGCAAAGTGCGTTCCTTCCCATGTTTTTTTATTTAAAATTGTGTACTTAGGCTGTCAATGCAGTAGTGTGCATTCTCGTCGCAATAAGCTTTTTTCAACTTAAATTAGCCAAATTGGCCAATATCCAATAATATGTATCGTCAATGTAATTGCCTCCCTTGTGAACGTTTATTTCTGCTAAATCATGGACTGAAAAGCAGTATCGTGCCACAGCAAGCAAGGAGCCATTAATTTCCATTTCGCTGGCTTCTGATGCACACGGGACACAGGTAGTTACTTAGAAAACACATGCGCGCGGGCAACATAGCGGAAATCCATGTGCGGTACAAAATCGGCTCTTTAAAAGATCAACAGAAATCTACGCCCGCTCTTCCCGGGTTGCCCTAATTGGGGGTGAATTGCACGGATGGCCCAGCGCCGACCCACTTCACACACAAGGCACAAGTTTTTAAGTGAAATTCCCTGCTGCAACGGAGGGCCAAACAACGAGTTTAGTATCGTATAGAGTTCGCGGGATGTATGTCTTTATCCCAAAATCTTTTATAATTACGGCACCCCTTACTGAAACGAATTAAAACGAGTCCTGAGGAGTTGTGCCCGGTATAAGATCAGTAATGCGCTATAAATAGCATCTTGCATGCTGGCTCTTATTGTGTCCATTAGTAATCAGATAAAATCTGCCCCCGTTTTTGGGCAGACCAAGCCTGTAAAAATTGCTTATTTCCGAGACAAGCTTATTTCGAAAATTTACCCAACAGACAGCTCTGCAGTCCTCCGCCAGAAGCAGGGACTTTCCAGAACAGCGATCCAATAAAACCGGTCTTTTTTCTGTTTTTTTATCAATGAAGTCAATGAGGATCAATAAATAAGATTAGATGAGATCAATAATTTTTTGAGGCAAGACGAAAATATTACAGCTAGCCGCTAAACGCGCAGTTAAAATAACAATTGAATGAAAAAATTAAATTAGAAATTAGAGTTTTTGCATTTTTGGGTCATTTTCACAAAATGACTTCAGGTTAAGCCGTTAGTTTGAGAACAAAAATGCTATTGATCGAATTTCTTTGGGGCTGTTGATCACACAGATTAAATAGCTGTTACCGTTTTTTGTTTTAAAGCTACCGAATCGAAATTCAAAGCGGCGAGCTGTCAGTAACTTTTGCTTGGCAAATAGCTGAAACGAATGCAGCATCGCAATCCCTTGAAGTGCACTTTTATTAGTTACTTTAACAGCTGCTTATAATTTTTATAAGCGGCAAGAAAATGAGCAAAAACTGTCGAAAATTTGAGACAACGGAGACTGGGTCAGCAAAAACCAAGCCAATCACCCCATTGATTTTTTTGCTGAATCTAATGTAACAAATTTATTTACAAATTTATATCTATTGTAGGCCAAAAATAAACTAACACATGCGGAATTATATCGTTACATTCACAAGGGCGTTAAACGATTGCAATGAATTTTACATATGAACTAAAAAAGAGAATCAAACTATTGTTAGTATACAAGAGGTGGCGCATGCATAGCTTCCGCCCGTCTAACCGTACAAGTCTCCTTTGATGGAACAGGTGGAAAAGTTTTACTTATTCACATTATTTGTTCTGGTACACTCATGTATTTTTTCAAACGCACTGCCGCACTTCTAGAGGGAAGAAAATGCCACTCTAAATTATTTACTAAGTTCGAGACTTAACCTTCTCCGAATTAAATGCTGAAAATCTTTCTGTAAAGGAATACAATAAACAACTCTAAAATTTTCACATAAATGCACAGAAAGCCATTTGTTCCTAAACTGGCTTTCCTAGATTCCTAAAGCTAGATTTATAAAAATGCATAGTTTCCTAAGCATCTAAAAAATGCAAGACACCTCGGAAGCTAATAAAAGAAGAGGATCAAGAACAGAGGAAAGCATTAAAGATACGAGCTCGTATGCCCTAGCAAGGGATCATGACCCCAGGCGGATGAGCTATGCCACTATCATCTTTCCTAATCAGAGACCGACTCGCATTCTGCAAAGTTCCCTCTCTTGCGGCGCATCATGGGACACAGTATCTGTTCGCTGCAAAGCAGCCCGCATTTTGCATTCATTTACAACCCACAGTCTCAGTTACAAGTCACATGTTGCCCAGGCTTTGACCGACCAGAATCTTCTGTCCAGTCTGCAGACTGAAGCGGTAGCTCTTGGGAGCCTCGAACAGCAGCACAACGGTGCTTCCCAGGTTGAACTCGCCGAATAACTCGCCTTTGTGGGCCACGAAGCTTTCGTCAGGAAAATGCCGGTCCTGGAAGTCTACGCCGCCTTGGTTGGTTCTCAGTTCCTGTTGTAGCAAACAGAGCACTAGTGTAAATTATTCCCCAATAATTTGTCCGCTAAATTTCTCCATCTGAAACATTTCTGCCATCAAATTTCTGCATAATACCTAATGCAATATTTGAAGAGTTGAAAAGTCACGACTATACATGGTGTATGTCATGAAATTTCAAATATTCATAGCCATAGTTGTTCATAATTTAAAAGGCCTGAAAATTTGATCTCTTGAATATTAACTGTTTAATCAGAGATGCTTTATGAGTTCCAGGTCCTGCGTAGCCTAAAAATATGCAAGCATAGAAAAAATGTTGGGCTTGGTCTTACCTCGTCTTTAAAGACGCTGATTGAGCCCACGTTAGTGGCGCCGACCGCAGTGTAGGAAAAGAAGCCGTAGCGCCAGCTGCCCATGTAAACGGCGCGCTCGTTGATGCAGAACAGCCCGCGGATCATGCCGGCAATGCGGGGCGCCACAGACAGCAGGTGGCCCGGAAAGTGGCGCCGCTTTCGTACGGTCCATTCGGCGGGCGAGTGAAACCGATGGTAATCACCCGGGCTGAGGTAAATCACGCAGTGGTAAAGTTCGTGATCCGGGTTCTGTCTTAGCTGGTCGTGGTATTCGGAATCGGGCAATGTATGGTCCATCGGAGAAGTGCAAGCGTCCGAAGAGCCTGTGGCACCAAGCGGGTTGGGTCCCAGGAAGCCCTGAAGAGTGTAGGTGACTCCCTTCACTTGCTCAAGGTGGCCGCTGGCCACCCTGCCGAAGTGCAGCACAGTCCCATCGGCGGGAGAGACAATGCGCGCGGAGGGGCAGATTGGGCGCACCTCCGGCTTGAGCGATCGGCGGAAAAACTCAGACAGATTTCGGAACTCGCGCAAGTCAGTAAAATCGGCCTCATCCAGGTTGCAGTTGCAGAGCTTGCTGTACAAACGGTAGGCCGGGCCACGAGCAAACGAAGGCAGAGGTAGCTGGTGGCATCGACCCCACAATCGGGAGATCGCATTCAGCGGCAACCGACGGTAGACCCGAAGCTGTAATGAAAGCGAAAGGCGTTTTAGCAGGGGACGAAGACGAAGAAGGCGACGGCGCAAAGAGCGCCTGTAGGATTTGGCCATGCTTAGAGGTGGTATAAATTTTCCAAGCAGTCTGCATGCGCACCGTCTTTTATGCTCGTGCCAAAATAGGGTGCCAGTGGAGTCAATGACAAAGTCCACAGCGACAAAGTTCGTCAATCATCAGGGGATTCGCCAGCATTCCCTCTACCCGATGGGTTTTTTCTGGTTTCCATTTGATTTAGATAAAACGGAGAGCGATAGCGAAGGCCGGGCCCGGTCAAAGTCTATTTTTAGCCACGCACTCTGAGTGGCGTGACTTATGGTGCAAGTTCTAAAATTTTTCTTCTTGCTTCAGCGTACCACCCACTGAATTTAAAAAAATTAATTACGGTCTGACTGTGGAAACGGCTGTAGATATGCTTAGGCAACGTGCTAGGTCATACCTGACCTGATTCCCCGCTTTTCTAATCTGTGTGGCTATGATTTCACATCAGCTAATACAGACAATACGGGGCACTGCAATGCTAATAATCCGATCTGATCAATCAACGGAAGCCTATTGTGAAAATAAGAATTAACGAGAAAACGCTGCAATCTAGCGATTTACTTACAGCCCAGCGTAGGTCCTTCACAGAGCCGAGGCCTGGGCTCTCCAGGATAAGCGCTCTGGCCTGGACCAGCTGTAGGGCGCAGCAGAGCAGCGCGAGCGCTCCAAGCAGCAGCTGCTGCTCCAGCAGCAACAGTGCTGGGCACAGGCAGAGCAGCCATGGCACGGTGGGGCAGCGAAGCCGGCGAACGCGAAGGTCGGCAGCGGGTTGCATGCTGTTAAACAGTTTGGGTAGAGCTTAAATTTCAAAGGCTGCAGAGTCAGTTAGAAGCCAGAATTTTGCGCTCTCCAAAGCCTCAGCCCCCGCCAACTGGCTGCATTTATAGCAGTGGCTTGGAATAGCGGGGGACTGTCCGCAGCCTTAGGGGAAATTCCAACTGTAAAACTTCAAAATTAACTGATAAAAAGCTAGGGAAGGTTTCTGTAAACCTTCCTTCACGCGCTGAGCTTCAAAAAGTAGAAAACTATGCAGTGGAAAGATCAGGGGGCGCTAGGCGACTGCTTTAACTGACACAAAAATCAAGCCTGCGGCGAGCGCTCACTTTTAAACGACCGAGGGCACAGTTCCAGCCGTGAAATTCATGACGCCATGCTCGGAAAGAACAGAGAAAAATTCCGCGAATTTAATTAGGGCATTAAGTGGCAACAAATAAAAAACTGGGCCAGGTCTATCCAGAAGTAACGGCATAATTATAGCCAAGCATGCACGCTAGGGAGAGTTGGGGGCCGTGACGCATGGGAGCGCCAACCGGATCCGGCTATTGGCGGAGCCGGTTTGGCTCCCCAACTAGTTCCTAAAGCCTCCCATGGAAAGAACGCTGGGCAGCGTGCAGGGATTATTTTTAGTACAGGCTGGGGCGCTATATGACAGTACACCAAATGCAGCGCAGCAGACAGGTTTTCAAACCTAACGCGATGAGATCATCCACAGAGATATGCTTTGAAAGTATTTGACTGTTGAAAATCAAAGCAGAGCAGAAAGCGCTCAAAGCTGGGTTATTTCATTTTTTCCCGAATGCTAAAAACCGGTAGAGAGAAAAATGCCCATTCGCCAGAGCCAGCCATGCGCAGTTTTCTATCGACCGGGAATTTCCGGGTGTAGAAAGTGCTTGCCCCTCTATGCCCTGGAGTTTCTCCAGAGTGCGCGCCGCGTACACTGGCGGGGATGGTGCGCAGAACTAGGTCGGCTTTGAGGAATCGCGTGATCACTAGGAGCGAATGGGCCATATCTGGCTGTACTTTTTGTGAACTCGCACTGAGTAGCTAGAAACACGAGTATATCAGCTGATAGATATTTTATTGGGGGCCGACTCGAGACATTCATATTCATGTTTTAAACTAGATTTTACCTTCCATACCATAGAAGTTATCCTAATACAAACCTACTCTATGCCAAGACAGTTTGTAATAAAGTATGAAAAAAGTATTTTATTGGAATGCGCATTATTGTTTGACTACTATTATTTGTAATTCAATGCTGCTCGCCAACCAAACATCGTGCGTGAATTATTTTCACTTACACTGTCTCCTGTCTTCCATTTTACATGACACTCGACCCTCGAGTTATCACGCTATATACTACTCAGTAAGTAGTGGTGGCCCTATAAATCAGACCAACAAATAGCTCATCACACATTGAGCCAGTAGCTCTTTTGCCATGCTGAAAGGAAAATTTGAATGATTTTCCAACTGATTCACAACGGCTTTCCAGCAGGAGAGTCGGAGTAAAGATATTAAGAACGGGATTTTCCATTCAGAATTTCCCTCTAAAGTGTGTTTGCTCCGCCAAAGGTTAACATTAAGTTGATAGTCATATTTCTAGGAGTGTGTAAATAGGTGGAAATTTCTATGAAGATTGGACGCAGCACACGTGCTGTTCGCAAGCAGAGCTCGCTAATTCACGGCATGAAATTGATTGAATGAGGCGGCAGATCGGGGTTGGGAATCAGAAACAAAGAGAGTTTAAGGTAAATGAAAAACGGAATCAATGGGTAATAATTCCCCGATTATTCTGTTTCTAGGCTAACAAATGCTAGAGTGAATCGTTTATTGCCATAGACACTGAATTACTTGGCATATTATACGAGCGTACATATCCCTAACTTGCACTTTGCTTGACTATGCCAACTTTGACCATGAACATTTTGGCTAGCTCAGTGCGAGTGCAAATAAACAATGTATGATTATCGAGAGGTGACGCTTCACAGACAACTGCCATACTGGCCTCGACGCGGTAAGGCAGTTGTGTGTGAAGCGTCACCTCTCGATGGTGGAATTGTGTCTATTTTCGTCCAAAAGCCAATTCAAAACGGCTAGGACACAACTTCCCAGACGGGAATTGTTCACTAAGTGATTCTAGGGATTTGTGTCATGGGCATTTTCCACTTGGCGCATCCCAAATGATGGCCATATACTAAACGCCTGGAACGAAAAGTTTCATTTCCTATTGGGTGTGCAAATCCAATCATGACCATATACTAAACGTCTGGAACGAAAAGTTAAGCGGAACAGTCTGAAATTACCATAGACGAAACATGTTAAATGAAGTTAAATTGAAGACGAGACAATTTCCGTTGACGCAATCGTCTGTGGCCCATACGAAACTAGACAAAACTTATTGCACCGGTGCGAGTAAAATAAATTCAACAGTATACCATAGAATGGCAGCTAAATGAATATCCGTGCTTTAAGGGCGCTAATGGGAAATCAGAGGGCGCCGTAAATTTTCACACTTCTACGTGCAATGTCCATGGTTCGAATGGATGATAACACTAGGACAGAAAAACGCATCCGAGACTGCAGTTAAAGAAAGGTCAGCGAAACACTTGTCAATGATTTCTACGCAGCAGCAGGCAGTCAAGCTTAAAAGCAGTGTAGTTCGTGCACTTTTTGCATTCATATGGAAGCAGCAAAAATGGACACAATCGCCTATTTTAAGTAGGCGATAGAAAATTTAATTTTCGTAACTTAAAAAAGACAATAAAATTTTAGCACAAGCATGCAGTTTCTCAGATTTTGATGCATAAAATTATTGAACGTTGAATACTCTATATTTTTGGAACCAAAATGATTCAAGCAAAAAATAAAGTATAAAAAATGAACTAAGCATAGTCTCGGATAAGATCGCCTTTGTTTCCAATTTCATTGGATGACCTCAGATTGACGCCACTGCCGATGGAACTTTCTTGACAGACTTCTGGCGCTGCTGTTTTGAAGGGCGCTACATGCCACTCAATCGCTGTTTATAGGCTTAATCAGAGTTTGACGCCCTCGCCTCAGCATACCGATGGCAATTTACGGGAGGAAAACTGAAAAACTTTGTCGCACGAGTGCACGTAAAGAAAGCCACGCAGATATTTTTATAGTTTAAAAAGGTTTTAACAGATATGTATGTTTTGTCCCTTTACCCACTCTACCCGCTGTGTTCCATAACTTTTAGGTTTTGAATATCCGATTAACTTAACCGTTACTGCGTGTCGTAACTTTTGAGCGTTTGAACATCGAATTCCATAATTAATAGAGCCCAATGCCGTGAATTGCGAGCAAATTTTTTGAAAGTCGAGTTTTAAATGCAGTTGATGCACACGATGAACTCTCGGCCACATGCGTCAAAGTGGTGGCTCTAGGGAGGAAATCAAGTGGAGCATTTTCCTGTCAAATTTGAGCCGGGCGGCCAGCTAATTGTCGAGCAACCAGGAGAATCTGACAGGATCTTCAGCACGCTACGGATAGAGGGACTCGGCTGAGAGATAATGGTAGGGGAAGTGCGTTTTCATCCATAAATAGTTGCCTCTCGAAACGGTTTGCTAATTTTTCTCTTGCCCCGCTATCGATCTGTTGCATTGAGGACGAACTACAGAATTCTGTGGGACCAAGCATCATGAAAACTATATACTTTTTAGTGCTGGTTGTGGCAGCCGTGAGTCAATGTTTTGTATACATCTATTGATTTGCAGATATCAGATTCGTGTTTGCATTCAGGCGCTTGCTATCTGCGTTCTGTTCGCATCTAAGTATCATTTGTCTGTTAATTCAGTGACAATAGAAAAGAACGAAGCTGTCTCTTAAGGCGCATGCAAAGCTGAGGGGGCCAGAGAATGTCATTAACTTTGTTTCCATAGCCACTATGACCATGGACGTGATTGTACTCAATCTTCCGATATCGGCCCCTTCACCGGGTTCTTCCCTCTGAATATTGTTTTCATGCTTCATTACTTGAACAAGGGGAGAAACGCAAGGGGAGAACAGGCTGCTGGGGTATTTTGGTTGTTTACAATATACATGGTGCAAGTATAAATACAAGACAGCGCAACAACATGAGGCGCATTAAAAACTCAAGGAATCCCATTGCATGAGTCATTACATTGCCTTTCAGTTTGCCCAGAGCCCCGCTCTGACTGATGAGCAAATGGACATGTTCGTTCGGCCATGCGTAGTGGACAATATCAACTGCCCGCCTGGCAACTCGATTCCCTACTCCGACATCCGGGAGAGCCTGCCGATTATGAAACTGGCGCTGATCATGCAGACCGGCAGCGTGCCCGCCGACTGCGAAGGGGACTGCGGAGGCAGCGAGCGGTGCAACCGACTGTGCTATTACGCCATCATGAAGATTGCTGTGCGGATGGACCAGAAGCAGAGCCGCGCTGCCCACGAAGCCCCTGGTGGCCAAGGTCACGTTGCTCGTCGTCGCAGAGGCAACGATAGGCGGCGTAAGCGATGGATTCTGCGGAGCCACTGAACCCGATGGACTTCGGGCAACAGTTAAGGCTAACTGCAATCGCAACTGCGGAATCACGCACTATTTTCGCGTGCTTATATTCGGGGTCAGGGTTTAAATGACATGTTGCAATAATACTACAGTACGACACAATTACTCTAATAAATAAATGCCCCTACTAAGTAAGATAAAGCTACAATTATACAACTTTTTTCGCAATTCATAAAGCTAGAAAAAAACTAAAGGCAGTTGTCACATTGCTACTTAAATCCACAAAATACTTCAACTGAATCTCAAAGTGATGATGCATTAAAAACGGCAATGTTTGAATGCTCCTAAATACTATTTCGTTAGTCTTAAAATCAGCGAAGCAGCCACTCCTGTCCATGGAACCCACTTGTCGAGAATTTCAGCCCAGACTTGTGACTTATCAGAAAGTTTTGATAGGCCAAGCACGCACTCCCGCCTTTCGTCTCATTTATTGCATTGTACAGATGAGGGGTCGCTGCTCTAGCAGGTCTCCTCGGCAGATGCTCATTCTTCATTCTGCGGGCCATAATTAACGTGACCAAAAAATGCTCTTCATTAAATTATAAAAGCTCGCTTAGATTTTTCTTTAAGACCAAGGGAAGAGAAGAAGCTGCGCTGCATGGAGACCTCAAGACCGTCATCTTGTAAAAAATCTCAGTCGAATGAAGCAGCAGTTCAGGCAGCTCCACAGCTCCCCAGAAGCAGTTCAATTCGGGTGTTTAGAATTCTGTCTGCTGTAAGCCGAAGACCGAAAGCGCAAATAATTTCTGTCAGCCCACTTTGAAAACAGTTTCTTGAAACTTTTGGATGGTAAGAGTGGTGAAATAATAAAAAAATTTCAAACCCAAGTTTTCTTACGAGTATAAGAACAAAAAACTAATGTATTTAGTGTATAATGTATAATAAGCTCATAAATTCACTTGTACACACTTATGAACTATCTGTGCTCAGAAAGTCACTTCTAAACTCAATCATTTACTTTTACTCACTTATAAACTCATGAACTCACTCATACCATAGCTCACTCATGTACGAGCGTACGGCGGTAGAGTTAGTTACACGCCTAATGCAATGCTCTCAGCCAGTTAATATGCGCGGAAAGATTTTGTGGATGAAGGGGAGACTGTGCGTACACTCAGGCGTATAACAGCTCCACTCTAATGTGCACAAAGCAGGAGAGTACACATCTCCCACCTCTCCCTATAGTCGCTAATTCGTTGTTAGCATAGCCACACACCCACCTGTAGCCATAGCAACCAGAGCGCGCATTTTCAATGCGTAGGAAAGGCTAGTCTGGATCTCAGTTAAACTCTCAATTCCCCGTGCAAGACCCTCTCCATATGTTTAGAATATAAATTATATGAGGGCTCCTTGTTTTCCTTGAATGACAAACTGCGTCCGCGATGGCGGCATTGAGTGACAATTAACAGCTGCACCACTCCGGCAGAATCTTCGAATCAGTCGATCTGGCAGCCGTCCAGCGAGCTTCTGCGTAGTTTCGATAAGCGGCAGCATCTTTTAGAGCGGGTCTATCAGTACGACAAGCAGCCTCCCCAACAGCGCTGCGCAGCGCAGAGCAAAACGATGGCTGCTATGGCAGGCACTAAAAGGCGGCAAGCCGGTGGAACAGAAGAGAAGGCTGCGATGGTGGCGCCCGAGAGATCAGCTGATGACAAGAAGCGGACAGCTGGCGAGGCAACCGCAGGAAAAAAGACTGCCTCGGCGCAAAACGTGTATCTGGCTCTGGGGCACAACGGGCAAGCTCTGTGAGTAGCTTGATACTTTCTTTGATAGTCCTGCAATTTTATGGGCTCTGTGCAAAAATGCTCACTTTCTCGCATTCAGTCTGTTCACCAGCGATGGATTTCTTCGTCTTGCCAGCTCCTCGTGGCTCACTGGCCACGCCTGAGTCAATTGTAACTAATGGGGGGGGGGCAATTTAAAGACGATTCGAATTATTCGTTTTACAATGAACGAATACGTTATCAAAAATCGGCAGTGTGAGATGACTAATGAAGCCCCAATCACTCATCTCACACTCATCTCATCTCATCACGGGAGAGAGTGTGAGATTGTCCCAAGTTATTGTGCATTTTGCTTGCGTTCCGCTCGTAAATATTGGATTGCAGGATTTCGATGAAAAAGTGTTTAAGCAGAATTGTGGGTTCAATCTATACGCTCGTAGAATACTGAGCAGAAATGAAATTGAAAGATTATTTAAGCTGGGCAAAGTTACCTTACACATTACTAACAGTATCAATCTGAGAAAAATAAATCAAAAGTCCCTTAAGATACTTTATTATATAGATTACCTAGTAAATGCAATTCGCATGCTGTAGTTAGAAATATACATTCGGGCAAAAATATTTAGTTATGCGCATCTTTAGTTAAAGTGACGCAAAATCTAAAATTTAATTGTGTTCGGAACATTCGATCACAATAGGGCTGAAATGAGCTGTCAAAAACTTATGAATTTTAACGAAGGCATACGAGCGCATACCAGACAGGTCAAGCATCTCAAGTGGGACTGCTGGTTAGCGCTGTATGCGTATATATCATTGATAGAATCAATGAAAAGCGAAGGAATATCGGGAGGCCTTGTGTTTAAGAGCTCAAGACGCTTCATTCCTGAGAAGTTTTAAGGGCAGATTTCATTCAAAACTAAACCTACGAGACAGAAAAAACTACAAAAATGTATGCACTATGAGCAGCAGCACTGAAATGAAAATTCAAATGCAGTTGTGGATCCAGAAATTCTCAGCGGTGGCTATAATTTGCTCAAAAGTTCTACATCAGGCGACTTTTTTGGTTTATATTGTTTTCTGTCAAAAAACTTCCAAATTTTTTAAAATGGAGCCTTGGCGTGAGTTCTTATTTTAGTGTCCGAGAGGGATAAAGGGCTCAGGGAGTTTTCAGTAAAAAGCTTTACTGTCATATTTACCGTGCTTCTAATCTCAACATAAAGCACACTGTGTAAAAATTCGGTAAGATAATAACACATAAGGGCGCATCACTCAAAATTATTTATGTTCTTATCCGAAAGAAACGAGCAGAAATATTTTTGTAATGCAAGAAATTTAAAGAATGAACACCCCTTCTTTTTTTAGGGGACGAGGTAAAATGAGAAAGGAAAGATTTTCATCAAGACAGTGTTCACCTAACATAACCCGACTTCCTTTTCAGGGTGGAAGCTGCGATGAGCCGCCTCGGCTGGACAAAGACCACGGACAAAGCAGCGGAGAACTGGACGCTCGGCTGGACGGAGACAAAAGGCATGGTTAATTATGGAAACTTCAGGGAGGGCCAGCAGCTGGTCAATCACATTCCTAACTGCGAGCTGATCTGCAACAAGCTCGGCCTTCTCACTTCGCTCAGGGAGTTCGAAAGAGTTAGCGTCAGCATGACCAGTCGCCAGCTGTCCATGCAGATGACAGATTTTTTCCCTGAAACCTACGTGCTTGACTATCCGCGAGAGAGGGAAGCCTTCTTGGATGTCTTTAAGCCGGGCGAGATTTGGATCAACAAGCCAACGGGGCTCAACCAGGGCAAGGGTATTTTTTTGATCCGCGATCCGGCCAAATTTCGAGAGGAGCTGCAGCAGAAGGAGGAGAAGAAGCCAACCGGAAGTCAAACCAAGAGCGGCAAGAGCATGGGCAGGATTGTCCAAAGGTAACAAGTAGCAAAGTGAGGCTGAAACCCGGGGTCCCCCGATAGTTGTCATCTGAGTCTTACAGAAACTTTTTAAGGGACAGAACGAAACGAAGACCGCGAGAAAGTAAGAAAAGAATTTTATGTAGCCACAATACAGGCCCAAAAAACAGAGGGTGGCTTTCATTATAGATTGTTTTGAGGCAACCTTACGTGTAGTTTTTTTTCCATTTGTAACAAGAAGCATTTTTTAGAGATAGTTGTTTATTTGTAGGCAAAAGGTGTTGGTGATCAGGATCAGGGCATGATCATGGATTCTGTATTTATGGAATTTGGTAGCTGATATACTTTCGGGATTGCCCAGTAAATTTTTTGGCTCTTTAACGACCCTAAATGCTCTTCTGCTTCGACAACTATCTGCAGATTAATGAAAGTTTTCGCCTTGGAATTTATAGAAAAGCTGATTTCTCGCACTAATTATATAGATAATGCATATCCCCATGATCTGCCAAAAGTTCCCGCTTTTTTCTGAGCTAATGGTGGCTTAATTTCACCAGAAATTCTTCTATTTTTAAGGTACATCATGAACCCACTCCTTATTCACGGACGCAAATTCGACATTCGAGCTTACCTGCTGATAGGCAGCACTGCACCATACCTGGTGCTCTTCCACCACGGATACCTGAGATTGAGCATCCACAAGTATGATGCTGATGACGCGAACTTGTGCACCCACCTTACAAACCAATACATCCAAAAGAAGGATGAAAAGTACGAAGAAGTGAAGAACGACACAGTCTGGAGCATGACGCAGTTCAATGAGTACCTGAATTCGCTTCTGGATTGCAAAGAAAAGGGTGAAAAGGAAGAAACTAGGGTACTTGCACCGCCGGAGAAGGACTGGGTCTTCAATGGAATGGAACGGCAAATGAAAGCCATTTTGTTGCACATGTTTAGTGCAGTCAAGCACAAGCTTACGACTCGTCTTGGATACTTTGAACTCTACGGCATCGACTTTATGGTTGACGACAACTATAAGGTAGCTCTTTCATGAATCTAGTGCTCCATTCTTCTGTTGCCAATACTTTGGATGTGTAAAAATATTCCTGGAGCCAGTCCAGCTCATTGAAAGCCCATTCTTGATTAAAAAATTCGAAAAAAACAAATAAGGCAGAAAATGATAGATTAAGCTTCTTATTATGACAGGTTCGAGGCATTCCATCGAGAGTGACAATGAAGCAGAAAACCTATCACTTAATAGTCAAAATTATTTATTAAGTGGCCCCTCCAATTATAATTCTTAATTTTCTCCAGCTTTACGAGCTATCTCTCTTTCTCTCCAGCTTTTTCTTATCGAGGTGAACACTAACCCGGCGATGCATGTAAACTGCCAGTTGCTAAGCGACCTGCTGCCGCCTCTGATTGAGCAAACAATCCGTGAGTAGCTTTCCAACGTACCTGCTGTGGTTCTTGTGCTTTCCTATGATATAATAATTTTTACTCCTGAACGCACGGGCCGTGTGTTGGTCATGAATTTGCGCAACATTGCTGTTCCTCCCCTAATTGTCCAGATGTTGCCCTAGAATGCTTTAACAAATCGAAGAAGGGCCTCCAGCTTCTTCCTCTGAAGAGCCTTGGAAGCTTTCAAGTTCTTCATTGTGGAGCCACTGCCGCAGTGCAACAGCAGCCAAAGTCCTCACCGTCCAAGTTCCGACAGCACGGAAGTGGCTCTCCACAGGTAAGTCTTGATACAAGCTGCTAGCACCTCACTGAGGAGTGAACTAAGCTGACAATAACTGCGCCCACGAAAGTGATAGCCTACTAAATGTTCACTCAACTAAGTGACAGCGACAGATAACTTAATGTTCACTCAACTAAGTGACAGCGACAGATAACTTAATGTTCACCCAACTAAGTGACAGAGACAGACAACTTAATGTTCACCCAACTAAGTGACAGAGACAGACAACTTAATGTTCACCCAACTAAGTGACAGAGACAGACAACTTAATGTTCACCCAACTAAGTGACAGAGACAGACAACTTAATGTTCACCCAACTAAGTGACAGAGACAGACAACTTAATGTTCACCCAACTAAGTGACAGAGTCTCCTGACTATGGGCTTCGGGATTGTTCTCCGGGCTTGAGTTCGACTGCAGTACGAGCTACATGACCTCTAAATTTGAAGCAAAACTAAAGGTGTAGCTCGTACTGCCCTGTGCCATATTTACCGAAGAGTGCGATGAATATTCATCCGTATGGAAGCAAGGCTGAATCTGGCCTTTACGAGGCTAACTACAGCTAGTCCTGATGATATATTGAAGGGTGTAAAATCTTTATTTATATTTGAATTTAAAAGCAAGCGGCATCATATTTAACACAGTGGTCCTTGATATACATCACCATGCACCACTAATAAATATAAAGGCAAAAATGCTAATCCAAGACAGTGAAAGTAAAAAGGGGCATGCATTTCCCAGCGCAGACTCTGGTGCTGCAGAAATCCAATAATGGCCCTCAGAAGATAAGATCCGTAGGTGCAGTATATCACAAAGGACTCGGAAAAAGTCGCGGTGCAAATGCTTGGCCCAGATAGAGTCACACGCAGTCGCGGGACCGCAGAAATAAGTAAAAACTGTGGTAGTCAGCACCCTACGCTATCTGTCTGTAAGCCGTCGCTTCTGTCTATGTAAGAGCTAAAGCACACGCACGCATCGAACAAAAATTTTCAGGTGTCTCAGAGCTCTGCAAGCACCAAACGGCAGCAGCGGCCAAATGCTTCTCCGACTCTGCGCAGGCAGGTCACGAGTCCGAATGTGCTGCCATCAACTGGCGCTCCTTCCGCGCAGCAGGGAGGATCAGGCAGTGCTCAGGCTCGGCGAGAAAGCGTGTTGCGAAACAGCCGGAACGGCCGACACAGCCGAGACAGCCGAGACAGCCAGAGCGGCCAGCCCAGTCGGCCTGTGCAGTCCCAGCCGGCCAAACCGAAAACGGATGACCAGCAAGCTGTAGACAGCCGACATCAGCAGGAGAGACCAGATCTTATCAGTAGCTCGCCTGGCATTCTTCTTTCGTACCAGCCATTGAAGATACCGGCGCGGCGGGAGCCTCCGACAGCTCTACTGTCAGAAAATCCGAAAAGCGGCGTTGATGCGAGACCAACGCGGCGAAGACCAATGGTGGATCGTAGCAGCTGATAAACTTGCAGTTCTCCGCATGCCGAGGCTGCTCTAACATGCACTGACACTTGCAAATGCCTCCAGTCATCTTCGCTTGCCAACAGTAGAATCCGGGCTGGTTCAAATCTATAATTCTAACAGGCGCGCTATTATTGACGGACTGCATTAGTTTAGACCGATCGCAAAGGCGGGTCGAGTAGGAAAGTACTCAGCGAAACTTTCCGAGGTAATACCGATCTCGGGTTGTAATCAAAGTTAGAAAACCTCATTGCTCCGATATCGGTAGGTATGAGCGTATGGTGGGTACGACGTTTCTAACTTTTCTTCACAGTTTTCTCTGACTATATTTCTATGCTAAGGCCTAAGGGTACTGATTTTACGTTGAAAAACTCTCTCAAGCATGAAACATTGAATGCCTAATAAATGAAGGCAAATGAATATTAATTTCTTACTTTTTAATTCTTTCAAGCCCGAGCGATAAATGCATCACATTTTTTTTATTTTGGACGCCCAATAAGCTGTAAAATTTACTCAAATCTTAAACGCTTAATGGTTTAAAGATTTCAAATTATCGCTTTGATTAGTTCTACTATGCTGTTGCTTTTCGAAATTCATAAAAAATTTTCTATATGTTCAATAATGCGCTCAGAGATGCTTTCCAATTTTTTCTGTACACTGTGTGCCCAAGCTCGAAGTTTTTGTTTTTTTAACATACCGCTTATGTTACAAGAATTCAATACATATGGAGTCTAATTTGACTTGTATCTTTCTCAAAATTACAAAACTAACATAGTTTGCCTTTTACCGGCTCAAGTCGAAGGATTATTTTGATTGAACCCCTAATCCACTGCCAAGCGGACCGGCACATACTACTAACCGCATTTCAGACAGTGAATTAACGCAGAAAAAGCGCAAGGAAGCAAATCGAATATTTGCTTCGTTTTTTTGAAAGCGCAATAAAAATCTACTTTGACTATGAACATGTATGAATCAACGCTAGGGCAGTAAGGAATTTAGCGTATATTAAGCAACCTGTCTTTCTAAGAATTCACGAACAGGAAGCAAAGTGAACCGAGCGCCAGGTTGAAATGGGCGAAATGGAAAAAGTGAAAAAGATATTTTACAGGCGGAATTTTAAACGAAACGAATTATGCTTTTCTACGCTCATTAAGCAAATGGAAGATAGCAGAGTGTATAGCATTTCCGAGCGATCATCAGGCAATCAGGGCATTCCGATCAAATGGATGACAAGCTGGCACTCTACTGAATCTGAACTAAATTGCACTGTCGATGCGTATAGAATTGATGTCCATTGATGCTTACATTAACGACAGTGCAGCGCAAGCATTGTGAGCAGACAATTCTAGCTCGCTACTAGGGAAACTCATTCGTAACTGGGCAGCGCTGCTGATGTACGAAGTAGCTAAGTACTCATCTGTCGGCACATTTGATCGAACCAGACGCTATTGGCGGAGTTGAGATCGATCTGCTCCGCCGCGGCATGTACGTCTGGTTGCTGATTGTACTCGTACACAGAGTTTCCCGCCATGTTAAAACGAACACCGCGAACCCCATTAGCTGGGCTGCTTTCTTGCCACTGGCTCTGGTAGGCATGCTGCTGCTCTTGCTGATTGCCTTGGTGCTCCTCCTGATGCGGCTGTGTGCTGTTAAAGCTGCTGCTGGGATGGAGCTTTAAAATTGGTCGTAGCGGCTTTGAAATGCATTGATCATACGCGCTCTGCCCAATTGGTCGTTGCTTGGGAAACTGTATCAACGGTGCTGTTTCTTGCTCATCACGTGGCTTCCACTCCTGCCATCGTGGTGCAGGAGCGATTCGCAGGCGTTTGCCGCTCTGGGTCACAACTGTTCCGCGTGGGCAGCTAATGGTAACCCGGAGGGCACCAGGTTCACCTGCTGAGCTATCCGCCTGTGCTCGCACCATTGAAAGCGTACAGTGAGAGCCATGAAACTCGTTCCTGGACAGATGCTGCCGGTGATTCGTAGAGGAGTCCGCGGCCATAACGGCTGTAATAGCTTGAAGATCCAAAAGTCGCTGCCACTCCAAGAAATTCAGAGTGCGCAAATTTATCCAACCGCGCTTGTAGCGCAGCAAGGGGCAAAAGTACACCTGCGCATATCCAGAAACCTGTCAGTTGCTCTTTTATTTTCATCAGAACATGCACACTAAAGCGGATGGTTGTAAAGTACATACTGATGTCCATGACTGTACTGTGCGTGCCCACAAAAATTTCGAAAGTCGTAACTATAAAAGGAAAACGCTGCCCAATAGAAGGAACAGAAATTTTCGATGTGAAACTTGTGCGAATGTCTGCCTACTGAATAGCGCGCGCCCATTAAATTTTTAAAGGTCGGCAATCTAAAATGCCTTCGGGTGAGAGAGGATGTGCATCGTGCCAGATTATCTGTTAGACTGTACACTCCACTGTACACTCATCGAAATAGTGAAATCGTGACGGGTGAACGGCTATGCCTTTCCCTTCCAACATCAAATTGACCTTTCCGTTAAAATTAAAAGCCTAAAAGCCTTTTGATTCAAATAAATACTCAAAAAAATAAGCAGCTTTCCATGGCTAGCTTGGAGGAATCTACTGCAAGAAATGCAGTTTCAAGAATCAATGTTATTTTAAGACTCAGCGGTAATTAAAAGCAGTATAATAAGTAATGTTAATCTACAGGTTTTATCTGCTACGGATTAGAATTTGCATACAGCGAACCAAATGGTGAGAGTTTCTTATTTTTATTCAATAGCCAGTGCTTTCTAGCTAAGCTGCATTATTACTGATAATAATAGTGTAGCTATTTGATCTAAAGCTTTGTAAAAAAATCACTACAGGGCTTTTCAGCTAATAAGAGCGTATTAATTCTTTTTTAGCTCAATAGTGGCTATGAACAGCCTAAATTTAAAAGTTTTCAGAACCGAATTTTTCACAGTTTTTCCAACGGCTTGGCACACGCCGTTCGATTAAATTATACTCGTTTATTAATCCTTTAACGCAGCCAGTCCACGGCCAGGGTCCAATAAAGCACGTTAAACAAGCTGAATGCGACAGGATAGGCCAGCAGACAGAACAGATCCAGCTTCGATGGTGTGAGGCACCGGCAGGCCTTTTGGCCGCTGCTCAGGCGGACTACAGCTCCTGCCACAATGGCCGCGGCTGCCTCGCTAGCACCAGGCTGGGCGATTGTGCCTCCACGACGGCGCTTTGCGGCCAGTGCTTGCTGGTGCTTTCTGTGTCGCAGCTTCCGTATTCTCAGCAAGTTAATGACCATATACTCCAGCAGGGACAGGTATACAAATGCTATGCATCCAGTGTGCCATATGCCGAGACTCGTTACGTATGATACCTGTGGCAGCTTTGACTCTAAACCAAGACTCTGGGTCAGCTGAGCAACAAGACAAAGAGCTGACAAAGAAACTCGGGCCGGGGGCGACTTATGGTCGATGGCAAACGAAGACCAGGTACTGAGCACAATGAATGTAGAGGGAAGGTAATTAGTCAGCAAGTACCGGGAATGCCGCCGTCTCAGGGAAAACGATGCCGTAAGATGGCTGAAGTTGAGCCCGCTTTCGCTTGAAAAGGATATCCCAGTGGTTGTTCTGACCATAGGAGGATGGAACTCACTGTCAAACTCACTGCTACGGCCTTCAAAAGTGACTCCAGCGTTTGACCATTTAAGCTGCTGCTCATCGCTACTCAGGTCAAACACGCCAATCTCGATAGCACAAGTTTGTGTGTCGAATGGGAAATATCTCACGTCCATATGGCAGCGGAAAACTACATCGAGCTTCTGGCTATATTGCAGAATTCCACTGGGCCACAGCCACAACAGAATGTTTCTGGACGGCCTATCCGGCCTGCGCACGATAGTGGCACCAGGAAAATACACACCGGGGAGCCACACCGAATCTGCCCTGCGGCTGAGAACCAGCGCTTCTTCGCCGCTGCTTGCAGCTGGTGGCTGCTCACGTCGGCACAGACGCGGGTCAGTCCAGCGCATCAGAAGCTGCATCTCCACGGCGAACTCCATTCGCACCTGATCTACAGGCCCGAAGCTGAGCACATTGACGCCAATTTCAACATCAGTAGCATTTCGTCCTTCGCTGTCACCGGCTAGCGAAGGCAACGGGCGAAAAAGGCGGTTGTATTGGTGCAGACTTGACAGTCGCTGCGCTACATCTTCTAGGGCTTCTGTTGGTGCACAAGGGATAGCCAGGACGAGATTCAGAAGTAGGAATGAGAGTAGTATCATCTATAGTTTGTAAAGCAATTCAGTTGACGCTTATGCATGAATCGTCTTGAGAGAGTGCTTGTAATTCACGAGATTATTTTGAAATGACAAGGCTTTTGGGCTCTGTGCATTATATACGCTCGTACTTGCAAAGAAAGCTAGATTGCCTGATTCGCATGCCGCACGGCTGTAAAATGGACCCTAGGAGTGAATCAACTATTTCCTGGCGGTCGCCGCGTATTTCATCCAGACAGCATGGCGAAGCAGCAGTTAATTTAAGCAGGTCGCAAAAGTTTTTTTCCAGTAAGCTGCAACAACCGAAGGCAAAAAATGCAGTTTAATTTAATTGGGGTGACACCGGAAGTAAAACTGCTAATTTATTCTGAATCAAATGATTTTTGTATCTAAAGGACGAGAGATTGCATTAGTTTGCAAATAGCGACTGTCATACAATGCAAAAATCTGCTTCTCATCTGCACTTTGTAGGCCGGCACATGCGCACGTTCTCGGCCCCTCTTTAGCTAGTTTTCTAAGTATGTATTATTGCTTCAGCCAATCAGCTATCGTCTATCTATCAGCTCAACTTGTCACTCACTCATAATCAATGATCACTGCCAATATTGCGCCAAAATTATACATATTTTGCACTGAAGGCTACACAAAATCGAAACTTTTAGCAGAATTTCGAGCTTCTAGCAACATTAAATTTGATAGAAGCTACTACAAAAATTATATATTTAACAAAAATTACACAAATCATCAAGCTAGTCATCGAATTTCAACGGAACTAAGTAACTTTTAGACGGGCAAGCCGTAAGCAAACAGAAAGAAATGGAATGGAATGAAAATGCAATACAAAGTATTTACGTCGATGATCCTAAATGTTATGAATTGCCAACACAGTGACTATGACTTCAACATGCTAGCAACCAATAACGCTTCAATGTAATATGCCTACTTATTCATGACAGAGAATGACAGCAGAAGATTAAGTATCGAGAAACGAATCGTTGCCAAATTTTCCCTCAAATTCTTCCGAACTTTTATTTTATTCTATGTCAAGAACCTGTATGATAACAAAATTAGAACTAACACTATTCGATCTGAACCTTAATATCTATGATCTGAACAGAAAGCATCGGATTAGAATAGTTATTTAATACATGTAATTAAAAATTGAAATCTGCCTACTGTTCAGCAACGCAAAATTGCTGCTATCAAACCGAAATCTTCGAGATGCTTAGCAAAGATATTGAAGATGAAAACGAGTTTACGAAGCCCTTGGATAAATCGTCGGCGACTTTCTCGCTATACAGAAGCCTGATCATTAAATCTCTCATGGCTGTTCACTGCGACAATGCCTTCTCCTTATGCACCGTAATAGCGGCGTGCATCATACTGTGGGCAACTATGCTCTACTGCTACCACACTCGCTACTTCTTCATTGGCACAGTAGACCGCATGTTCGGCTCGCAGGTTTTCTCCATTGTGCGCTTCCGTGTGCTTCTCGTTCGTTCGCAACGCCTACATTTGGTACGTTAGCCAGTCTGAACAGAACTTGGCGGGGGCTCGGTTGCAGACGATCAAGTGGGAGTTCATCAAGGAGATGTATCCGGCTGAGTTTGCCCGCTTCCGCGAACAGAATCTACTCAACCAGCTGTATCAGAACAATGAGCGCAAGGCTGATGACGAATAGCTAGCTAAGTAAGTGAGAAGTGAGCGAGGCAAGTGAGAAAAATACATGTATGATCGAGCTTTGGTATCGCGGGACTGAAGTACCATTTTTTATGATTATCAACAATGAAAATCTCTAAATTTTATCCAATAATTCATTTTGAGATGGCAGTCTCTTGTTGAGAGAACAATTGTAAAACGTTATGGGGCTGTCCTTGCCTTTACCAAAATAGAAGAGTTTTTGAGCACTGAAAAAACCGAAATTTTACACGCTTTGAGATTGGGGATAGAGATTAAATACCAGATGGATAAAATTTATGAGCCGTTATGAAAAGTTCCGTTAGCCTGTTTCAGTAACATTTTCTACCATTAATTTTGTGTCGATTTCTAAATTTAATTATTTCTTGTTGTAAGTTTGTTTCGTTAATAAACGGTCGAATAAAAACAAAAATGCGAACTAATCATTATTTTAATCAATCCATTGCATTTGACACTTACAATTAAATTTAATTAGGAGTTAATTTAAAAGCGCGGCCCTAAGGCGCGTCCTGTGACGCTGCTTTTCACCACCTTGACAGTGTTATTTTGTTGTTAATTTAAAAATAAAATACTTTTGCCTGAAAAAAGAATTACTAGTAAGCCACATCTGCTTTTCTGTCGATAAGAGGTAAATCGAAAGCTAAAGTCCATGTTCAAAATTGACAAAAATATGAAGAGGTAGGCCTGAATTTGAGCTGCAAAAAATATTGATTTCAACCAAATTGTTAACAATTTTAATGCCTTGGAGGGAATTCAGTCAGTGACTAACTTACCCAGTGTCTCAGCCTCACTATGTGCCTCAGCATCACTCAGTGTCTCATTCTCACTCAGTCCTAACCTGTCTTACTTAGTTTTTAATGCCTATTTAGTGTTACAGTCCCACTCCGTTCCCAGCCTCACTCAGTAATCTCAGTCTCAGTCTGACTCTGTGTCTCAAAATCACCAAGTGTTTTAGTCAGTCAGTCACTCAGTCAGTCAGTGACTTGCCCACTATGCATTGCCTCACTCAGTGTCTCAGCCTTAAACTTCGCCTCGGAGATTCTGCATAGACATTCTCCTCGTTTCAGTAGGATATTATATATGTATCTCACTTAACCCGTACCCCTTGTCTATCTTGCTAATGCCTTGCAAGCGGAGATTCTCAGTAAGTAATCTCCGCGGCCATAGACAAGTTATTTAAGTTTCTATAACTTTCAGGGTGCGGAGAATATGAGAGAATTTATTCTCCGCGCGCCTAAATATTCTCCGCTCCCTGTTTGCGTGAGATACATTTTATTATCACACTGAGACTCCTCGGAGCCTGCGAAGCCTCGGAGATTCTGCATAGATATTCTCTTCGTTTCAGTGTGATAATATTCATTTTGCTTTATAATTTACAAAATTCTGATTTTCTGTATTTTTTCAATTAGGGGCACTCGGAAGCATTTTGCCAAGGCTTTTTTGTTTTACTTATAATTAGAATATCGAGCTCGCACAATTTCAATTTATGTTTCAAGTTTTGGTATATTTTCTGTTTATTTATATTGGTTATATATGTACCAAACATTTCAATTCGTCCGACGGCAACATCATCGTTAATATTTATTGTAAATAAATCAACAATTTACTCAAAGCAATGGAATACATCGAAAAACTTGATAAATTTTTGCACGCTGACAACATTATTGGTCAAGTGTGCCAGCGATTTGAAGAAAAGACTGGTGTGAAGCGCGTTTACTTAGCTGTTGGTAAGTATTTTTTGACATTTATTTGTAGATGCTGTTGCATGAATTTGTCACGCATTGCAAAGAGAATAAGTTTTCATAAAAAAATCATCACAATAAATTCCTTCCAGTTTAGCCAGATATTAGGCATACCCTTCTTGAAGCTCTTATTTTTAGGGCATTTTTAATTTATGCTAAATATATTTTCTCATACAAGTATTCTATTGACTATTTCAATGTAAACTTTTATTTAAGATTTGCCATATTCTAATCTTCTGACTAGCTGGCTGTATCTCTTATCTCTTCTATTATGGTGCTAATGATTGATGATTGATGATAATAGACCTAACTTGTCACTCCTATTACTAAAACAGACTTTTGTATTATTAGTTTGGAATATAATATTTTTGTATTTCTTAAAGCTTGGTTCACTAAAATAGTTCCAGTTTTGCAAGGCTTATAAATTTGTCTTTGACATAATATGGTTTTTGATAGTTATACCGATTTCAATTTTGCACTTTAACTTTTCAGCTTAAACCTATATCCTTGGGATAAGAGGTTTTAAGGTAAAGAGCCTATAGCTTCCATAGTCTAGAAAAGGGATGCATGCCAGGTTAATCTTAGCATAGCTATATTTACAAATTTTTTGTATAGTTTGGTGTATTCTAGTGTATACTTACAATCTTTGTTATATAGGTTGTTATAAAATTAAAAGATTTAGGGGCATTTTGCCAGAATAAAGGTTTAAATTTTATTTAGAATTTACAAAGGGAATATAAAAAGTAATTTGAATATTAGTATTTATCTAAATTAATGGATATTTATAGTAACAAAGTTTTAAGAAAAGTGCTAAATAGCAGCAATAGTAGGGCCCTATTGGAGCCAATTTCAGAAAGTCATGGACGCCTTGATTTCGAATACATAAGTGCACCATAGTTTTATAAGCTTTTGCGCAGCCATGCAGGCAAGTCTGGTTAGCAACTAGAACTAGAAACTTATCCTTTTTTCTAGTTTCTAGCGGATGCTCATCCTTTTGTGTGCTAGCGCACATTAATTTTTTCTTTCTGCACCAGACACTGTCCACAAAAACCCCCATTGGCTCCAATAGGGTAGTTGGGTAAATAGCTATTGAAGAAAGTAATATAAACAAGTTTACAAGAAATAAAAATTTTCTAAGATATATTGTGGCATTTTTTGTTGTGTTACACAAAACTGTTACAGAAAATTGTTGTTGTATTTTTTTATCTTAGCAAAACTGAATCTATTTTAGTAATCTAAGTATCATGCTAGACTATATAAATTATATTTGTGTTGCATATCTTATGCTTATCTTGTAAACAATATAATTGTTTAATATTTTATGCTAAGTACATTTATTTTATAAATATCTAGATTTTTAACTAATGCAATGATTTGTAGCAAATTAAACTTGTCTTTTCTTTCTATTCATTTTCATGCAATAATCTGTTAATTTTTATTCCAATTTTTAGGATTACTTGCCTTTCTAGCCATCTATCTCATGTTTGGTTATGGCTCCCAGTTTTTGGCTAACTTCATTGGCTTCCTGTACCCTGCCTATGCTTCTGTTAAAGCAATTGAAACTCATGACAAAGAGGATGACACGAAGTGGCTCACATACTGGGTCGTATATGCTGGCTTCAGCCTGCTGGAGACATTCACGGATATATTCCTGTGGTGGATTCCGCTTTATGCCTTCATTAAGTGCCTATTTCTAATCTATCTGATGGTACCCATTCGGGCCAATGGCTCTGTGCTGTTGTACAACCGGGTTATTCGCCCGTTCGTCATCAAGCATCAGAAGCACATCGATGAAACGCTTGACAAAATGCAGGATGCAGCTGGACAGCTAGTCAATGAGGGTAATTTTTGTGCATCGTTTTCGAATCATAACACGTTTGTTTTGTCTATTGCTTTTAAAATGCAATTTAAACTCATAGCTTAACGACTTCATGGCTTCGGGGACTTTAAAATGAAAATTGATTCTCGTATGTGCGTAGACACTTGGCGCTATGTGTTTTACATTAAATATTAGAATGACGCTGGCAGCAGGCCCCGCACCGCACATATTTTTTCGCAAAGCCGTTAGAATATTGCTGCTGCTGCTGCCCATCATCCCTGCCTCTCCAACTGACATTTCGCCGGTAGCTAGCCAATGTACTTTTTCAAATTCCCTTACCCTTTCTGCATTGGCCTCTTTAGAATTGACTTGACAGTGTAGGGATTTGTCTAGAACTTGCTGCACTTTTTCCCAAGCAAAAGATATAGCATTTGCAGTCGAATTGGTTGAACTTTTCTTTACATTTGCAAGGTTCGCCATTATATAAGCCATTTATTTTGCACTTTCAGCTGGCGGAGAGCTGAGAAAGCGCGGTGCGGACTATGCCGCTAGTCAGCTTGCCGGCGTGCACAATTAGATCAGGTTCATTCTGCGGGTCGGTGCTGTTCTGGAACGGACTGTTATTTCGCAGAATTGGATGCTGCTTTCGCATATTGAAATCGGCCGACCCAGCGCTCCTCAAGCTTCTTCTATTCAATATTTTACTATATAGAAAAGCAATAGTTACTTGTCATTGAACTTAACCACGTTGAAAGCCGCTATAGTTTATGCGACTAATCTTAATAATAATTTTGTTGCTATGCTATCCTATAAAGCTATAGTTATTAAATTATACTTTTTAGGAGCTTGAACCACTTGAATGATCCTTGCTTCATTTGATGCAATGGATCATTGTTATGAACTTTTATCCTTTACTAATGAATTTCGTCTATTTTCTTGCCGCTTTGCGCGACTTAGCAATAATAATCAAATAGGTATCTGTGTGGATGCTTTTTTTTCAGAAATTGGCGAATAGTTTTTCTGCTGGTTTGTGCTCCCAGCCTAGATTAGGTAGTGTCAGCTTTTTCTGCGAGTTTATTCATCATCCCTAGGTATATTTTTTATGGATTGTTATGCACTGACCACATAAGTGATGCTTATCAACCCTTACTTCGTATTTATCGTGTACAACAAGTATTAGGCTTATCGGCTTTTTTCTGTTGCTCTTCCCTTTAATATTGCCGTCAATCATGTACTTATTCAATTGGTACAATAGCCCCTATTTTATCTGATTTTTGCCCCTATCGGTTCCAATCCATAAGCGTCGTATTTGCAACTCGCAATTTTCAGTCACAATTAACTAGTGTTTATCGATTTACAATCTGTTTGATGCGATTCAATTACCGATTGCCGACTAAATATACTCACAAAGCATGACCAAATAAATGATAGTTTGCCGTGATTTGGGGCCATACATAAATACTAAGGGCCTTCTGTCTTGCACTTTCTGTTGATTAGAATCAATTGGAATAGTGTGACAATACTCAACGGGAACAACTACAAAGCGGGAGCTAGCAAACTAGATAGAGGTGGCTTGAGCAGGACGGCTGTGGGCACTCGGTCTAACACGTTTGCACGGCGCCCTTTGCCTGGCGACCTTTGCCCGGTGGACGTTTGCCGAGTGACTGACTGTTTCCTAGCTACCTTACAATTTGCTTTGCACATAATTTACTTCTGTGAACTTCAAGGCTTATGCTTTAGTGCCCTTAATTTCATGATTTCTTCGGACCTGTTATATTTAAGTCATATTTATTTTTATATCTTATGATTTATGACTAGTTATATAGGTCGTACAACTACATAGTGTTATTTTTGTTTAGATTTTCAATTTTTGGGACGAGTTTAGGTGCAGTTTTAGCATCCTAAAGTTAAACTAGAATAATAGCAATCCAGCTGCGTCATACTGGTCTGGCGGTTGCGGACTCTGAGGGCTTGGCGTACTGGTGTTACCGGGAAAGGAATAGCAAGTCCGTGCAATTTGTCTGCATATGGGCTAATATTTTGACAGCTACCACAGAGTGAATCTCCAGTTGAATTATCCCGTGGAATTTAGTTGGGCTCTGGTCCACCACTAATCAATTTAAACCACTAAGCTATACCACGAGAGTTCTTATGAAGCTTTGCCATGCGTGTGCATAGAGCTCCTTAATGGAACTTAAGCTTGGCGGTCCGAGCTTATTGATGCAGGATATTATTTAGGATGGCACAAGTTTTAACATAAGTTACAGCTGGAGTAATGCACCAGCTAGATGTATAATCCCTACATACATGCACCAATGATTACTAGATGTGACTCCTAGTGGTCCTTGACATGTACACTTGCTAACTGCTAAAACACATTGAAACAAAATGAGTACAATCGTACATGGTTGTTTGCTTGCGTTCATGCCAAGTCACTCAGTCACAGTGCTCTTATCAGCCCACGATTTTATCTGAGGCATGCCGTACCATATTTGCCTGCTATTTTCCACGTAGCTTCAAGTTTAAAGGAAACCACTAAAAATCACGACTTACATGTAAATGTACGAGGCGGTATCTGCGAGAATTTTACTTTTGCTGAGCTCACTGTATCGTCCACTATAAGCCATTTCTTTTCAGCTAACAGAGCTCAACGAACTTGTAAGTCCAAAACAGCATGACGTACCGTCTGCTCTGTCAATTTCTATTCATGCACTGCAGCGCCTATTAGATATAAAATTACAATAGTGCATAGTACATACACAAACTAGTTATAAAACTACAAGATAGAATTTTTAGACTTGTGGGCTTTCATTAACAGCCAGCTATTATATTTGGGTTGGCTAGCATATAATTTTGCTAGAGCTGCTTGTTTAAGTATATGTGTTTATAATGTTTTCATTATAATTTACGAGATATTTATTGATAATCTAATTAAGGTCCACTGCTGTTGTTCATGAATCGGTAAAATAGTCGATAGAGTGTGACAGTTTGAGAAACTGCCGACTGCGCAACATCTGAACCCGTGAGAAAGGCATCCCGGCACACACATAGTTTAGGGCTCAGTAATTACTGATTTTTCGAAAGTCTGTTTTGAGTTAACTACAAAAGCCCCCGCATCTGCTGCAAATTAGGTGCAGGATGGTGCTGTATATTAAGACTGTGGCTTCTTAAAGTCTATGCTACCAAAAGGCTATTTTCAATAGGGCCTTTTATCTTTATATAATCGATGCAAGGATAACTTGAGAACCCTTAAGTTCTAAGTTGTCCTAGAATCGGTGGTTTAAATAGTGTTCGATACATTATTTTAGTGAAATTCAAACACGCTGAGGGGCTGTTGACATCTTCCCTATAGCATGTCAGAAGAGAAGCCTGTCCCAGATGCTTCTGGAGTGCGTTTCGCCCTGCCCGGCGAGCTGGACGCTGGCGAGGAGCCAGGCCGCTGTCTGCTGAAGAAATCAATCAGCATCGATCCGTTTGACGCGTCCTGCAAGGTGATGCTGGTTGGCGACAGCGGGACGGGCAAGACCAGCTTCTTGCACCAGTTCAAGGACGCAAAGTTTCCTGGCAGCACATTTATCAGCACAGTTGGAGTTGACTACAGGGTTTGTAGCAGTTTATGCCACATCCTTTATATGACACAACTGCCAATTTTCTGACTTGATCAGCATGAAAAAGTTGGAGACCGATTTTTTAGTTATTTTCTGCTAAAATCTTTCAAAGTTCAAAATGCACGCTCCTAAAGTGCTTTTGACGTAATTATAGAGATTCCAAACTGCCACATTCTGTCAATTCGTAGTTTGACTTGAGAACGAGCCTTCAAGACAAATATCTAACGTCTCAGATCGTTTAATTTTAGTGAATATCAGGCTCGTATTTTTTTCCAAGTGCATAAATCTAAAAAACTGATGCTTTGTGACTTCGGGCGAAACCTTGAAAACAGTTCCAAGGGAGAGAGACAGCACTGAATGGTCAAGTGCGGGATTTTCCTCTACGGCAAGTATAGTACAGTGCAATGAATCCCAAAAAACTAATTAAAGCAGCTTCAAAACCAAAATTTTTTGGCGTTGATGCTCATTCGAAAATCAAAGTCGCGAGATATCAGAATGGAGGTACCAAGGACTTCTTAATTATGCTAATGATTCCTAATAGTGGTCCTTGTGGGGTACTGTGTAAAAATCGATCTATCATAAGCAGTTCAGAGATGATTGGGCTACGTGAAGCAAAGAAACAAGAAATTTTGTGCCAGTGGCTAAATTTGAGCGTTTCATATTAAAGATTGTCAGCCGCAGAGAAGTTTAGAACTCGGTCCCCATCTTTTGCCATCATTATTCTGCCATTTTCTGCCCCAAGTATTTAGCCTGTCCATGCTCATTTTTTAAAAGCATTATTTTATATATTTCTTTACTTTTGTTAGACTTGCTGTTCAAATATAGCAAAAATTTGTACTGTTCCAGAGCAAAACGCTGCCTGTTGATGGTTACAGAGTTCGCTTTCAGGTGAGCACTTCCACAGCTATTCTATGCCGAGGAATACTTTATGCTGCTAAACTCATTTTTGCTTTGGCTGTTGTGTTCTGTCAGGTCTGGGACACGGCCGGCACAGAGCGCTATCGAAGCATCACCAGCGCGTACTACAGAGATGCGGACTGTGAGTACATTTGGACAAACAATTTAGAAACTTTAGCATTGATCAGAATGTGAAACCATTGGGCCGCACGCATCCGACTGATGCATTGCACGGCAGCCATTCTGCTGTTCTACGACCTGACCAGCCGCCAGACATTCAACAACGTCAGAGCCTGGCTGACTGACATTCGCGAGTACGGCTCGGAGGACGTGTTCATCATCCTCGTGGCCAACAAGGCCGATCTGGAAGCCGAGCGGGAGGTCAGTGCTCAGGAAGGTCAGCGCCTGGCGGAGGTGAGGCTCCAAAATTTATGCCGAAATTTCTCCCATCGAACTGCGAGAGTTTATTATACTGGCAGGAGTGCGACATTGTCTGCTTCATGGAAACCAGCGCCAAAACGGGTCATAATGTGGACCTCTGCCACCAAACTATTGGTCGGTAAGTGTGCGATTTTGCATCGGTTTAGCAAATTAGCTTGCCTTCTGTGTTTTATAACAGACTAACTACTCAATTAATTCGAAACCGCATCTGAAATACATATCTGAAATGTGCAAATTTAATCTAATTGATTTCAAAAAAACGTTAAGCATTACGTTCACACGAGCCTTACATAATGCTCAGTTTTCGTGAAATCCTAGAAAAGCATATTTTGCGCTATTTGATTGGGCCATAGGCACGAGCGCTGATAGCCATGAAATTAATCGAATTTCTAATTTCACTAACGTGACTGGCAATTGCATTCGACCAAGTTAGACAGGACAACAAGTATGGCCTTGAATACTGATGATGTGACAGATGTGGCCAAGACATCTACCATTAGACAATTCCTCAAGACAAGACATTTCATGACGTTTCAGCAATTCAAAAATGGTAGATTGTGTATTGAAGGCTAAGATATACTAAACAAGTGCATTTTTCTCAAGGAAACCTTAAGTAGAAGGACGGGACACTTCGTTTCTTGGAAAGTTTTTGGAGTCCAATTTTCGCAAAAAATACACTACGGAGATAAGAAATTTGTAGATTTTCATCATAAAATTAAAGATTGCGCTTGATTGGAAGCAGATGCAAATCTCATCTTTTGATATGTGTTTTCTGCCTTCCTAACCTATTGAACTATGTACGTCTTAATTTGTTGAAAAATTGATCTTCCCATTATTTTTATTGATATTGATTCATTTCGTCCAAAACTACTAAATGACAAATCGCCAATACAGAAAGATTCAGACATTGACAAGTGACTGGACATCTGAAATACTGCTAGAAATTTTCTTTGAGTAAAGCAGACGTGGTTAGAAGTGGATTAGAACCCCTGCCCAGTTAGTAAAATACATTTTTCTAAATAGTATAATTTTTGAAATTAGGGACAATTTAAAGATTAATACTTCACAAAAGAGGACATACATAGTTCAATAGGTTAGGAAGGCAGAAAACACATATCAGAAGATGAGATTTGCATCTGCTTCCAATCAAGCGCAATCGTTTAAGTTTATGATAAAAATCTAAGAATTTCCTATCTCCGTAGTGTATTTTTTGCGAAAATTGGACTCCAAAACCTTTCCAAGAAACGAAGTGTCCGTCCTTCTACTTAAGGTGTCCTTGAGCTGAAATACAAGCCTGACGCAATGATTGTCAATGCGTCCCGATCATTTGTCATTGCGACTCAGATTAGTCATGGAACAATCAAAACGCATCGTCATGATCTAATTTTTTTATAAAATAAACTAAATAAATTCCAGGAAGCTTTTGGCCAAGCAGAACTTCCAAATCAACGGTTCCAGCACCCAAGCCTACCAGACAGACGCCAGACACAAGCTCAGCCACCAGACTAGCCACCGTGGATCTCCACCGTGCGGCTACTGCTGACCGAATTCTTCAGCCAGAAGTTTGCTTGTTTGGCTAGAAGAAACTTAAAGCGTGAATTTTTGCAGAGATGACTAAAATGTTTTTTGGCAGCTAGCTCGTAAGACATGTCACAAAGCTTTTATTTCGTCATCAATTTTCCCTAAATAAAAACTTGCACTTCTAGTACAAATATAAACATGTGATTACATAGATAAACAGTAAATATTAAAGCCTACTACCTACTTATCTATTACTGATAGTACTATCTACTAAAAAGTAAAAAAATAATGCATCTGATCGAGGAAAAATTACTGCACTATGGAATATTTCTGCGCGAATGCACAGCAGGAAAACGCTTCACATGCCTGTGCCTCGAATTTAACGCCAATCAGTACTTAAAGCTTGAGCAATTTGCGGGCAGCCGCCTTTTGTTGCCGATCAGTCTGACGCTATGTCAATACAAAAGCCGCTCTGGCTTGCTCCCTGGCCTGGAACTGGAAGAAGATGTCATCTGTCCACGGCAGCACATCAGCACAGAAGGCGCTGCCGTCAATGCTGGCTGAGGCGAATTCGTCAGCCCTGATGCGGAAGCGGCTGAGCAGGATCACCAGGAAGAGCTTCAGCTTCAACAAGCCGAGTCGCCGCCGCGGCCACATGCAGCCGAATGGCAGTGCGAGCAGATGGGCGGACTGACTACCCGACAGGAAACGCTGCGGCTGGAACATCTGCGCCACGATGTGCCAAGAAATGTGCCAAAAAGGACTTTAAACTATCCATGAATTCAGCTCCCTCTCATAAAACTAAAATATGTTACCTCTGGATTGCTGAATAGAGCTGGATCCATATTAAGTGCTCGAAGCAGCACGCCCGCCTCTTCACCGCTGCGCACGCAAACGCCTTCAGAGTCCGGCTGGGTCTGCAGCAGCAAGTCACTTACTGCCCTGAAGCAGACAAATTGGCCACAGGTGTGCCGGTACACCTCCTTCACAAATGCATCTGCAGTTCAGATAGCGATGATAGTACAGATAGTACAAAGTAAAGTGTGTGTGTGCAGAAAAACGCTGTGCTGGCAACGGTATTGATCATATGAATAAATATTTGTTTAATGAGCAGAATTGCAAAGTTCAAACCTCAGCAAAGTGAATTTTCTAAGGTCAGTCAGGAATAGTATCTATAGCCATGTACAGCAGTAGCTTTGGCGCCCCCTAGCCTTTGGCTTGAGTGCCCTCTCGCCAGCAGCTTAGGCCTCCCTTTTTAGTAGCTTTGGCGCCTCTGGCTAGCAGCTTAGGCACCTCCTAGTCTTCGGCTTTGGCGCCCCTTTTTGCCAGTAGTAGCTTGGGCATGCACATCATCAGAAGCTCACACTCTGGCTAATAGCTTTGGCGCCCCTTTTTGCCAGTAGTAGCTTGGGCATGCACATCATCAGAAGCTCACACTCTGGCTAATAGCTTTGGCGCCCCTTTTTGCCAGTAGTAGCTTGGGCATGCACATCATCAGAAGCTCACACTCTGGCTAGTAGCTTTGGCGCCCCTTTTGGCCAGTAGTAGCTTGGGCATGCACATCATCAGAAGCTCACACTCTGGCTAGTAGCTTTGGCGCCCCTTTTGGCCAGTAGTAGCTTGGGCATGCACATCATCAGAAGCTCACACTCTGGCTAGTAGCTTTGGCGCCCCTTTTTGCCAGTAGTAGCTTGGGCATGCACATCATCAGAAGCTCACACTCTGGCTAGTAGCTTTGGCGCCCCTTTTTGCCAGTAGTAGCTTGGGCATGCACATCATCAGAAGCTCACACTCTGGCTAGTAGCTTTGGCGCCCCTTTTTGCCAGTAGTAGCTTGGGCATGCACATCATCAGAAGCTCACACTCTGGCTAATAGCTTTGGCGCCCCTTTTTGCCAGTAGTAGCTTGGGCATGCACATCATCAGAAGCTCACACTCTGGCTAGTAGCTTTGGCGCCCCTTTTTGCCAGTAGTAGCTTGGGCATGCACATCATCAGAAGCTCACACTCTGGCTAGTAGCTTTGGCGCCCCTTTTGGCCAGTAGTAGCTTGGGCATGCACATCATCAGAAGCTCACACTCTGGCTAGTAGCTTTGGCGCCCCTTTTTGCCAGTAGTAGCTTGGGCATGCACATCATCAGAAGCTCACACTCTGGCTAATAGCTTTGGCGCCCCTTAGCTTGCAGTCTTGGTGCCCCACCCCTAGTCAGAAATCTTGGCTCTACCGCCGGCTAGCTATATGTATTATTGGACGGTGCCAAGACCCGAGAAGCGATGTCAGACTTACCCAGAAAGGGCATCTCCTCGAGTTCCTTCAGTACCAGCTTTTTAAACTCGTGCGGTCCCGCCAGGGCGTCAATCTCGGCCAACAGGCTCTCGTATGCGGCTGTGTGCGAGACCAGGAAGTTAATGGCCCAAAACGCCGCATTCTTGGCGCTGTAGTCATTGTACAGACAGCTGATGCTGGGTCCGACAAATGCTTTCCAAGGCTGTTGTATATCTGTTTAAATAGAAATTAATTAACTGAACTAAAATCTAATGCTCGCATGTTGGCAAATATATTCAACTTGGTGAATACAGTACAATTTTAAGAAGCGTAAAGAGGCCCACAGCCATTCCGCAAACAAATCTCATGTTGACAAACCAATCTTCAAAGTATTTCTAAGTGTGCAGTGAGGCTTTGAGTAAACTCTTTAATCAAATTAGAAATATTTTGTAGGATTTCATTGAATTTAATGAAAGGTTGTGAGTGCTGATGCGTATGCCAGGGAGAATAGAGCACTCACTTCCACAGCACCGATCCAGTAGCTCCTTTAAGTGACGGCATGGCTCAGCAGCGGCCAGTTCCTGGGGCGTGGGGTGCAGGCTATAGATGTTGTCCCACGCGCGTTCCAGCTTGGCTTTCAGCGCTTTGCCAGGATAGGCGGCGGGGTCGCTGAGGAACACCGCCAGGCTCTCTTCAATTGAACGCAAGGCTGTGTCCACGGCGTATGGCTGGAACCGGTGGTTCCGCTCAATCCCGTAGATGCTGCAAATAGATGAGGCCAAGAAAGTGTCTGCCACAAAGTATGACGCGCTTTCTGGGCACCAGCTGTCATTGGTGCTGCCTGCGCTCATGCAGCGGACACGCAGCCGATTGTCAAGCTCGCTAGCGAATTTCTGCAGCTCTTCGAAAACTCCAATGACAGACCCGACGCCAACTCCAATGCCATCGGCCGCGTCCACATCGGAGGCGCTGCTGCACTTGAAAACTTTTGCTCTGATTTCTGCTTGCAACGGGTGCACCAGCTGAGTGCGCCTGACGTTAGCAGCGTCCAGCATCCAGGTCAGCAGCTCCGGTGTCAGAACCAGACTCAGCTCTGCCAGCCCTTTGGAGCCCGGATATCGTACTCGCACCAGATCTCCTACCTCAGAGTGCGCCCGGTGTAGCTTCTCTAGGGCATCAGGGAGGAGGCCCGAGCCGTCTGGTGCGAAAGTCTCCAGCGCAGAACCAGCCTCGGCTATGCTTTCATCTAGCCTGTTGAAGATTCATACGACCAAATTTAAGCGCAGCCAGTCTCTCAGGCCTAAAAGCTAAACACGCTCGTATACTTAGACTCTCAGAGATTAGACTTTCATGAAAGCGTGAGGACCCTTTCATCTGCATATGAACGATAATCAAGTGAGTAACTAAAAGACCAACTGTGTTTTGCTCGTGTTGACCTCCGCCTCGCAGAACTGAACGTCAGCTGAGGTAGCGGCGGAAGAGATGCACATTGGCTGACCCGGATGGGTTGCGGGCGACGATGCACGCTGTGGCTGAGGCGGCGCAGGCAGCCTCTTTGCCTTGTGTAGCGGTGGCGGGGGCTCCAACTCCTCCAGCGGTAGCGCATTCTGTGAGATCGGTTTCGCTAGTTTTTCTCTAAGGGTTGACGTGGATTGCGACTCGGAACCTGAGCTTGCATTCAGTGCTCTGGCTCTTCCGAGCCCGCCGGGGGCTCCGGGTGGCTGCGACATGATTGCGCGCTTCCGAGCTCGCGCTAAACTCTCCAGCTTCTCGTTCGAATAGCTCACAAATATTAAGTCGCCATCCTGCAACTGAAGGCTGTCGGCCGTTGACTGATTTGAGATTTCCATCCATGGCACCGCGTCTGCATGTTCGAAAGGAGAGCGGCATTTTTGTGAGTTTGGAGCTCTTAGTCGAAAAGGCAAAGCAGGAAATCAGCTGACCAACTAAAGTGATGGGGTTAGAATTCTCCAACGATAGAAATTGTGTTTTACACCTGGTAGAGCGTTGATAAAAGTTAAAATATTTAATTAGAATCCAGAATTATTTTGTTCGTTATGCCTGATTTCCGCTACTCTAGGAACCTCGTAGATACCTAAATCCATGAGGTTGATAGAGCACCTACAGCTGGGATTAGAGCTTGGTAGCTATTCTTAAAGGGGGGATTTTCTTGTTTGAATTGGTGCACCCACGACTAAGAGCTCACCGTCTCCATGGTTGCCGAATATGTCGCCAAAGCCAGGCATGCCATAGAAGCCATCCAAACAGAGCTTGAGCGCCTCAGTCGTGGAGCCGAGGCCCAGCCGACTCCGAAGGCCGCGCAGCAAGTAGCCGAAGGGAACGCGCCGGTGCATTCGAACTCGCAGCTGCACAGTCCATAACGTCAAATTCGCGTACGCCTCGCTCCCGTGGAATCGGCCCAATCGCACAAACTGCCACAAGTAGTTCTCGTAGTTGTGCTTCCGGACGCACAGTCTGAGAGTGATGCTATGAGCATCTCTACGCAGGCTCGTTGCCTCGAATCGCTGTCGCAAATCCTTTTTGCATCGATGCAGGAATTCCGGCTCTGGCTGGGTCGTGAGCAGTGACATGCAGATGCATAACGTCAATATGGGATTTAAATGCTTATTAATCATGCGTCTCTTCACCAGGAATTAGGAATCAATGAGATTATCCCCTCCGGATTGAGACGGATGCAACCGTAGCTAATTCATTATTCAAACCAGCATAATTAAATGTTCACTAATATTAATAATAATTGGACACCTAGAAAGCTGGATTGGCGATTGTCAACCATATGTGCAAGAACTGAAATTCATCAGAGATAACTAACTTCGTATAACTTATATAGTACTTTACATGGAACTTTCGCAAGTTATCCACGCACCCTAATTATAATTATTTTAGGAAAGATTAAGTCGAACCAGGAACTCACATTACGCAAGTCCTTACCACAGGCACGCTCTCAAACTCGCCCTCCAGCGCAGTGGAGGAGTTATTCCTAGCCAGCTGCGGTCCCGCTCGGCTGCAGTCACTGTAAATGCACTTTTTCCACTCGCTATCCAACTCGAAATCGATGAAAGCCAGCTCTGGTGCGAGCTCTTCAGCAGCAGATTTAGATGACTTTGACATTTTAGTAGCAAACGGGGGGATGTAAGTCCCGAAAACTGACTAGCTGCTAATAACTCGTCACAGCTCAGTGACAATCGGCGATCATCAAATACTCGACCTGCGGCGAATTTCTCCCAGCTAGCATGGACGCTTTGCAATGCTCTGCTTGTGACTGGATAATACAGATTCTCGGCATGTAAAATTATTTAGTAGTCAGATTTTTATCAAATATTTTTCCCTTTAGCTGCGTTCTCTCAGCCATAGACGTCACATCCAAAGCTGCGGAAAGGCTGTGACGACCTTTATTTTTAGACAGATTTGGAGCTCCTTCGAATCAGCCGCTATGAAGTAGCCAGGCGGTGATAGAAAACTTGGTAAACTGTATCCATACTGCCCTAGGTAACAGTAATACATTATTTTTATCATTGGGGGCACGTTAACTGGGTTTAGCTCGAATTCTATACTGATGATACTGAAGAGGTTGTAGCCTAGTGGTTAGAGCGTCGGACTCACGACTTGAAGGTCGGGGGTTCGATTCCCGACTCCACTGGTATAATTTGTGTCCTTTAGCAAGACACTTAACTCTGCATTGCTTCAGTTCACCCAGCTGTTAAATGGGTACCAGCATCAGCTGGGGTAATTGAAGGTGGGTGTGGCGTCCCCCCAGTCCATGGACTGAACAGCTGTACGCAGTCTTCAGAAGCGCCGCGCAACAGCTGCGGCTGCGCTGTTGGCTGCACATCTGGCCCGATTGGGACAGGTGTAATCAATTATTATTATTATTATTATTATTATTATTATTATACTGATGGCTACTGCTACGCTAGTGTAATTTTTTGGCTTGCTAAGTAAAAGTTATTAATTTTAAATTAAAAATAGGATATGAGCTTCACTTTGATTTTATTAAAAGAGTTGGGTTCAAAAGATTCAATTAATTTCAGATCTCGATAAAGCAGACTGAGGGCTCATTTTATTCAGGATGATTACTGGCAAGCATGAAATTGAAATCTATATTTATCCAATAGTGCAATGAATAAGACTTCAATATCTCTCAGCGATACCAGCTGCCCCAGCCTAATCCTTTGTGAATCTGCAATTCTTTTTGGCTCCATAATTTCCGTCGCAGCTCCCTGTAGTGTCAGTCAGTTAATCAGTGAACGGTAGCTAGGGACCCCCGACCCTACTAAGAAGGCCAGTTTTGAGGAGGCGAGCCAGTTTGCATGGGCTGATGTGTCAGATCAAGTTAATCCCTCTGTATCAGCTTAATATCTAATCAGCTAATTCCGGCTGGGTGTTTCCACACTGCCTTGTTGTCCCACGATACCCCAGTTTAGCTGCCCTGGTTCCCAGAGGGTGGGTGAGAGGCACGAATTAGTGCGGCTTGGACCACCGCTCGCATCCCGACAACTCTGGGTGAGTCACTCTAGAGTTTCATCAGGCCAGTGGCTACCCTATCGCATCAATAAATACGAGCTAACCCCTTTTTGACTTAATTAATCCCTCCCATCACTAAAATATCAAATAATTTTGGCCGACTTGTCCACCGTCTTTCTTTTATATTTTATGGACGAAACTCCAGGCACTCTGAAGAGGGCACAGCTTCCGAAAAGATAGGCTGCTGCTGTCCTCTCTTTGCAGCTGATGGGCAAGCTCAATCTAAGTGTCAAAAGAGTTCTAAATTGCGGAAAATTTGGCTGTAATTACACTGAGAAACATTGCAGACTACACTGCGACTCTCTCCACTTTTACTTATTGGATAAGACTTCAGATTGTATCACTCTCACTCTGTTAGTTGTTCCTCTCAATAGCATCTTCATATCGGCCCATTTTGGCACTCTAAACTAACCGTGAAAACGCGTTGGTCACAAGCTTTCGGCTTGTCATTACGTTCTGATTGTTTAAGTAGTTTGATTGCTGCCGCAACGATAACCGTTTCTAGATTGGGCATAATGGCGCTTTAAAAAGAGCTGATCAAATCGTCTAGGTTAAAATTTATCTTCCACTTGGCACTTTCCACGGCACCTACTCATACCCCTGGACGCCTTACAGCGAGTCTTACCATGCTGCATAAACGACTTGCGATGCTCTCTGTTCTCTGTCTGTCGATGCTGAGCTTGCGGTAATTTGGCTAGCGAACCGAATCATTAGCAGCCTGTAGCTGAATAAATCAGAATTTCCCTGAAATTGCGTGCTATCACTCAACTGGTGCATCTCACAGCTTTCATGTAAGAGCGTAGCATTAAAGCTTGCACGATTAGAGTTTCACAGTGAAACTAGCGATAAGAGAGGAACAGCAAATTAATTGCGAGCATATTAGCTCGTAAAACTTTTGCTTGAAAGCAGCAACTGCAGATTAGACAATGAAAGACACAATCCATCAAGGCAAAGCTCATCCAGCCGCAGCCGAGGCTGGGCCTGTTGAATTTTGAAGTTCGGTCTGCAGCAATTAACCGCTTTTGCTGCAGGCTTTTCAGGCTGGATGTCAGTCTGCTTCATTCCTGAGCGAAGGCTAGACAGAGGAAGAGCGGGGATCGAAGCTGACAGGCTGCACAGCCGATTCTTTGCTGACCTGCAGGCAGGCCTTGCACGCAGCGCAATGGAATTGTAAATGTGCTTCTCTGCTTAGTACGGCTGTCTAGCTCGCTCGTAAGAGGAAGGAATCTTTGAACGAAAAGCAGTGATAATAAAATCATTAGTGCACATATCTTGCTCACTAAGGGTTTATTTATGATGAGAAATGCTTCACTCTCAAATGAATCTGGTGTCATAACAATGAGCTAAAATAGTCAAACTTTTTATGCAAATGATTTGGAGAATAAAAAGAAAAATTAGCGTTTAAAGATTTTTAAATTAAAAACTTTCATTCCTAGATACTCGTAAATAAGCAAATAATCCCAGGATATCAAAACCAATCATTATTGATCAGTGACCAGAGCCCTAGTCTCGGGAATAAAATGCCATGTTGCGTGCAACGTTTTAACACAAGACAGGAAGTTATTCACAGGAAAAATACTGAAAAACTGCCTTCCAAATACGAGAAGACTATTACTGACTGTGAATGCTTCGTTGTGCATTCCAAAAATATCTGCATCAAACTGAAGGTGGATGAGCTGAATGATCCACACCTGCTTTTCTTCGATCCGTTACTTAAACAGCAGAGTCCTTTGTGCCTGCTGCTGCTGGAAACTGTGGTTGGGATCGCTGCTGCCACCACTTCTGCTGCCGCAGTTGCCGCCAATGCTGGCACCAGAACCAGAGGAACCACCTGTGACGCCTCTCGCACTGTTTGACGACGAAGTGCGCAGCACCTGCATAGGCAGCGCCTCCGGCTGAGGCCGCTGATGATCTTCGTACTGCTTTGGCTGCTGCCGCATGCCGGGCGGGCGTCGATCGGCACACAGAAGCTGCTGCTGCTGCAGCATGAGCTGCCGCGTCCGCTCCGAGTCAGAGTCAAATCGGATTACCCGTGCCGGGGGCTTCTTTCGCCTGCGCATGGCGTACAGCATGTTGCGCCGGAAGTTGCGACTCCACACGCAATAAATGAAGAAGTTAATAGCCGAGTTGAATAGAGTCAGCAGCGAGCCAACTGAGTACAAGTAGGAGTTGAACCAGGCGCTCTTGTCGAGCTTTGTACCGAGCAGCATGTGCCAGACTGTGCCGGGTATCTCCGTGAGCACGAACACGGCAATGATAATGACTAGCATTTTCGTTTCCTCCGTGCGCCGCGTGGTCTCCCGTGTGATGGCGGCCCGAATTCGTGAGGCAACCAACAAGCTGCGAATGAGCAGAATGTTGAGCGCCGTCAGGCACAGCATGGGCCCCACTGTGAGCAACAGGATGTACAGCAGCTTCTTGTATATAAGCATGTAAGCAGCACCGAGGCTTTTTGGTCGTGCCAACAGCAAGCTGACGTTCAAGCAGCTTATCTTATCGGACTTGTACTCCATGAAGAGCGGCAAGTTGTACAGCATTGCGAACGCGGTGACGCAGAGGCAATAGAGCCTCGACCTATGAGGATTGCTGCGTTGGGTTGACAGGAACGGATTTTGCACGACCATGTAGCGATCCAGTGCCACCAGCAGGACAATCCAGTTCCGGCCTGTTCGCGCCACATTGCCCATGTACCACACTACTGGCAGAATCAGCTGGATGCCCGGAGTGGCATGAAGCCACGTCTGCAGCGTAACGCCATTTGAGTCCCGTATGATGGAGCCGAGACCCATGTAGACAACGAAATACGGCGCCGACAGCAGGATGAACGTCAAGTCGACTGAAATTGATTGATGATGTATGAGGTTAGATATAGCTGTCATTGATCAACCTGGCACAATAGCAAGCCTTGGTAATTTAGTATGATTGCACTGGTGGATGTAGAAGGCCGCTTCTTTGCGCGGAATCTGTGCGCATAGGCGAGGCAGAAGAGCATTTAGTTGATTGACAGTGGCCGGGGATTACAGCTGTATGACATTCTTCACTTTCTTATGGGCTTGTTTCGGCAGTTACAGAAGCAACAGAAATTGGCTGGCGCTACATCTAATTCTGCTGGGCTTTGGGAGAAAATCTTTCGCTAAGAAAGAGGCCCAGCCTCCTGCAGCGCTACCTGGATTTTTTCTTTTTCTTATCCTACTGTCCCTCTTCAGGCGCTGAAGGCTGATGTATTCCACACGGTCTTCTCATTTTCTTCATACCCTTTTCTTTGATACAGAGACTGGGGACCTGGACGGAAAAAGCAAGCGTTTAGATGATAAAAACAGAGGCCATTGCAAGGCCTTTTTCACATTGCACAGACTACTCGTATTTTCTGTTTAAGATAACCAAGTAAATAAAATTAAATTCTTTCAAAAGTGCAGATAGTTAACAGAGGAGAGCGGCTGGCCCAAAAGGGGAACACCTATCCACGTCCTTAAGAATCTATTGAACCTATATTATTTTTGCTATTGTTTATGTGATCTCGATGAAATGAAACGACTTATTTATGCTAAAATCAACACCTGAATTGCAGATACTGAAATTTATCAAATTAGCATGATAAAACTATTCCATAACATCTAGATATTACCTATACACAGAGCTTTCCCTGATTCCTTAGCAACAAGATTTATTCCACCCACAGATTAAACTCTGTCACACGAGAAACTGTAGGCAAAAAGATGGGAAAAACAACTCTTTTTATTAACCGATTTTTAATGTTTGTCCATATAAATGTTATGAATTGTTGACGGAAGCTTTGCTGGCTTCGCATAAGCACATACTCGTATTAGGGCGCCTTGCCTCCGCAACTAGTAAAAAGGTAAGAAGTAAGTAGCAGACGAAGCGTGAACAGGAGCAATAAAGGTCTTCATCATGCTCAAATTGTTGTGGTGGCTAAAGATTCGAGAGTTGTTTAGAAAGCCGGCTTTCTGGGTGCATTTAGAAACTCACTGGCAGTCGAATCTCCATCCGATAAAATGTCCCTTGGGATGTGGAGCCCAGATCAGATTAGGAATGAAATAAATTGACTGATGTTGAGGGAAGGGAAATCAGCGAATGCCCGGCTCTTAAATCAGAAACTCGGGCGAGGCGGCATGCGCCTCAGCGCGTGGGCCTGGTGTGCTCAATCAAGGAACAGTGGGGCAAAATGAGAGGAACTTGATTTTGCCAGTTTGGCCCTTTGTAGCAGTTTCTCTACTCCCCCCAAATCGGATACAGCTCTCCAACTCCCCGGAGAACTGGCTTGGCTGCGGCACTCAGTGGTGCTTCACGCAATGGGAGCGATTAGGATTTGAAGGAGTAGCCATGCCGGCTTAAGATGAATAGCCTGACTGCGAATCTACAGATCTGAGAAAGAACACTTCGCAGCCGCCGAACCTCAAAACCAATGTATTCGGACTGTCTGGTCTCACCAGTACAGGGCAGAAATATTTTTCAGCAGGAATTGCTAAGTGTACTTATTATTTACGCTTATATATTAAAATATGGCCCCAGATCAAGTAAATTTTCGTCATGCAAGCATAATTCGAATCGAGACGCGAGTTACTGAGAACAAAACAACTCGAGACTGAAAGAAACAAATGGCTAATCGTTCGCCTTCAAAGCGAATACGAAGAAAGAAATAAAAAAGAACTTACAGATGGCAAGAGCAAGCAGCAGGACGCTCATGGACGATCGACGAACGTCCCGCTTCAGCACCACGATAGACAGCGCATTGAGCAGCAGGCCCAGCAGACAAATGGCCGACGACAGTCCTACGTCTGTGACAAGGATGAAGCGGCGCTCGCTGTCGGTAAAGAGGCGCAAACGCCTGGCGCAATCATCATCTGAGACGTTGGCACTGGTCGTGGAGTTCAACCCTTCAAAAGTGTCGTTGAAGTCTGAGACCTCCATGATGAAGATTCGATAGGAAAATAAACTGCAGATTCTGTCAGTTAGCACAGTCATACAAGCTGTGCTTACCGCTCAGCTTAGCTGCCTTTAGCTCTCTGCTGCATGGGGTAGGCCGCCTTGGCTGCCGCACCGCCCAATGGGGGCGAGTTCTTGGTGCACAGCTACTCTGCTTCTGCATCAGATCCCCACAGTTCTGCTGTAGCAAATAGAATCCCAGTGAGCCACTGACTGCTGGACGACTTGGATTTTTCCATGTTTTCTAACTGAAGCAGGCTGTTTTTTTCTTTTTGGTGCTACTATTAATAAAAGCTTGTAGAAATATCAGAATGCTAATTATGAATCATTTTGAGAAACATTCAAACGCCAATTTCTCGCTAAAATATTAAATCAATTAATGCTAGCGTTTGCTAATACAGTAACGTTTAGGCCAACGGGATAAATTTTAGGTATTTTAACCGAATGCTGCTTTTTTTAATGCCTAGCATTTGTTAAAAATTAATGACCTGGGATACAAAAGATAGCGGTCAACGATTGCAAGTGCCGCTGCAGCGGGAAGTCCTTAGTTAGGATGCGCAAGGCTGCCCGTGAGAAACCTCGGCCCGCGAATGTTGCCAGTAATATACTATGCTAGTATACCCACGACCGGAATAGGACATACGTCGTAAAAGACTTCCGTGCCTACCTGAGGTAGGAGGCAGCTTGTTACAATTCCCGCAGATTCCATTTTACAATCTGAAGGGCCAGCGGCCGTTAAAGGATCCAGCACGCATATCGCTGGTGTAATTAAGCTTTATCCAAATAGGCAGTGAAAAAGGCCAGCGATGTGCTTTGAATTTATCACGGTTATGACTGGAGCCTATATATTTTAGGACTGGGTTACCCATACAGCATGCCAGCGCACGTAATAAGGCAAACTGAAGCGAAGCTGCTTAAGCGCCACTGTCAATTTGTATACTTATGCATAAGTTCGTCACCAAATGCGCTGCTTACAGGCCGGTACAGTCCGCAGTACTGCAGTCATAAGGCCAATGCTTTTCTTTAGGATCGAGACGAAATACATGTATAAGCTTTGGAAGGGGCCACGCCCCATGACTGCGGCAGTCAAGGGAGAAAGAATAAACGCTGATTGCTCTTTTCCTACTTTCTTGCTTCGTCCGACAGCCGGTAATTGGAGGCATGCGTGCCCGCGCAGACAGAGGGCAAAAACTGAAGATTTAGTGTGTACCCTAGTCCCTGTGCCTTGTCCCTTCTGGATGGTAGCTAAAGCGTATGGTATGCTGACGGATGCGCGTGAAGTCTTGCCGAAACACCAATGTATTAAATATGATGCTTGTACGTTTGCATGTGCAAGCAAGAAGCGAAAATCGCGCAGACCGCAGCATGAAGCAATGCCTCGATGCGAATATTTCAAGAGCAATGCCTAGCAAAAAGTTGACTGCATTGGTTTGACCTTAGCACAAGATGTATCTCTACAGAAAATCCTGCTTTTTTTTAAAGACGAGAGGGGTCTTGGATGAAAAGATTTCAAGCGTGCTCGGTGCTGCGCAGGCACAATTGAAGACACCGTGACAGGATAGAGGCTTGCTGCTAAACTCTGCTAGCTTTACAATAGCTCGAGGGCAAGAAGCAGGAAGTGGGTGGAACGCGAACAACCATTTATGCATCCTCTTGGGTGAATGGATCCGGCCAACATATGGCAAATTCGGCTCTAAACCAGGGTTTACTGAGTAAGAAAGGCTGGGTAAGAAATTGCCAGGGGGTTGCTTTAGCACGCATTCAGTTATGTTCTTGTCAAGCTCCGATCACGTATGCTCCTCATAGAATTTTTCAGTACAAATAGGAGTTTTCAAAGAGGATATACAGACAGTAAAATGAAACTGGAAAATATATAATACAAGCGCATGATAAATATCACATGCATAATTGTCTGTTTCGTGCATGCAACTAGCAAAATACCTGCATGCATATCGCTCCAGCTGTGCCGCTCAAAATCATATCATTAATAAATGCAGCAAGAATTTAATATAAAACGACGTCAAAATTAATTTTTCGGTCCCTTCTACGAGCTTTGGGTCACAGAGAATAAATTGGATCTAGGCGGGCTGAGTTGAAAGGGCTCTGAGTTTCTGGGCGCAAATGTTTGGCCCGGGTCACGACAGCTATGATAAAGCCTACAGAGGGATTGATAAACGAGGGAAAAAAGTAAGCCTTCCAGTACTAGCCCAGAATGTGCTGATCTGACCGGTCGTTTCTGCAGGCACATGTACAGTCAGAGGACAACACAGGCAGGTGCAAAAAGTAAAAGATAAACTCGACTTTATAATTCAGTCAGGATTAACGATTAAAACGTGATATCCAAGCCAGAGCTGAATAATTTTTTATTGGAATGTTGGTTAAATTGAATTTTTATTCAGCCGTTTCCGATTCAACAGTGTTCTGTTTAGTTGAGCTGAAAGGGTGTATTTAGCCGAGATTTATTCATTTTTACAAAGTTTTGGCGCATTAAAAACAAGGAAAACAGCATTAAAATCCAAATATATGGCTTGACGACTACATCATGAATAGCCTAATAGATTACTTCAGCATTAGCTCTTTATCCAAGGCCACTTTTGCTGTCACTATTATACTGCAAATTATAGTTAGCTGATAAAAGCATGCGAAGCAAACATAACTTACAAAATCATTTCGTGCAATTAAACAGCAAAACAACAACACTAGTCGAGAGAAAAAAGTTGTGACTTTAGCATTTATTTGAATTTCTGAGAACAATTAATTATGAATGCCCAACCATGTCGAGCTCAGTGCGCATCTCATAAGCACTTGTTGTGCTTGATAAGCAATTTTTGATACGACAATCAAAACAGTCATTAAGAAAACAGCTGACTTAAGTCACACCCTGCCAACCTGGACAGCTGGCTCAGCCGGTGCAGCAAGAGTCGGGCAGAGCTGGGACAGAAGGTCGCAGCAGCCCACCACACCGGTAGTCAGCAGTTGGACTTTGATTTTGCATCTGCTGGCAATCTGGCGTACAGAAGCGACTTCTGAATAGCTGCAGCCGCCCAGCATTACAACCAGAGCAGACTGGCTAACTGCATAGCGGTTTTGAGCCAGGGTCTGCTGCTTGTAGAATGGCAGGTCGTTGAGGCTGAGCTGCGGCTGCTGGCCGGTGGACTTGCCGGACTCGAGCGCCATCTGCACTAGCTTGGCGGACAGCGGCTCGCACAGGCCATTCATGGCGTAGGAGAGCCGGCTGGAATCGAGCTCCGCGCTGGCCGAATGCCGGTCAATCAGCTGCAGCCGCTTGCGCAGCGTCGGATAATCAATCGCGCTAGACGCCGAAGAGGTCACCGCAGACGAGGCCGCAGAAGCAGCGGTCAGTGCGGGCTGGAGGCCACCGGTGAGGGAGGCCACGTGACCGACCCTGTCCCGCGGCGTCAGCAGGCCGGCCTTGTGCAGCGCAGCGAATGTGGCCACGTGCTGGTAGCCGTGAGCCTGGCAAAACGCCTGACGCAGGCGGGACAGGTCGTCAATGGAGAAGCCGCCACAGGCGAGCGAGTGCAAGCACATTAGGCGCAGGGTGTGCCGGGGGTCGGCGCGCCGGATGCAGCACTCGGCAAAGTAGTCGGCATAGTAGTTGCGTATGCCGATGCTCTGCCGCATGGATGCATCTGTGGGATCAGTGCCGTTCAGCATGCACTCCTCCGCGTGCAAGAACTCCGTCAAGCTGTTGAACCGTCTGTTGAACTCTTCGCACAGTGAAATGTGCGAGGCCAGGGAGCGTTTCTTGAATGTGAGATCGCGAAGATCGTTCTGCACAAATCTGCGCATCTCAGCGACAGACTTGGCAGACTTGCCGTGCTTCTCGAAATCGGCGAGGCTGCGCGCAACCTGCAGAGTAAAACGTGCGCAGTTGAGAACATTCGTTTCCTGAACAGATGACAGCGCATTCAGCTGATACCTGTTGAAACATGTTGGGAACGGCAGTCATGTGCAGATCAGACAGCTCCCGGAACACAGGGTCCTCGAGGCGAGACACAAACAATCTGGACTGCTGCTGCTGCCCCTGCTGACCAGAGTCAGCTGACTTAGCTGCTGTCCTGGGCGCTACCAGCACGCCACTCGTTACGCGAAAGCAGTCGTCGAGACAGCCTGCGTAGAGGCGCTGGAGAAACAGTGGCGTCACTAAATCAACTTCGCGGCTGAAAATAACAATCTGCAAGGTGAGAGGACAGTAGTGAGTCAGAGCTGCAAAAACTGCCTAACTGCATGCCTCCAGTTGTTTGATTTAAGATCAAAGAAACTACCTGACCAAATCCAGCGGGACTGGCAGCCGCTGCGGCGGGCAAGGCGCTGCCGGAGCGCATTTGCTCGCACAGCGCGAACACAGCCAGAGCCGATTCGCCAAACAAATGCCAGCGTGAAGCGGGGCCAGCCGGTCGGGTGGCATTCTCAATGCTGACTATGGCGCGGGCCACGGAGGCCAGCAAGCTGCGGTCACCGTCAGACTGCAGGCAGCGGAACGCAGCCTCCAGCTCCATGGACAGCAGGTCCTCGTCCAGGGGGAACAGCAGCAGGGGCAGATCGTGCAGGCGAAACAACTGGCCCAGCACTCCCTCCTCCTCCGCCAGGGCGTGAGCGCCGGCGGGAACGGCGGGCACAAATGCCACAATGTAGAGGCGCCGAACGCCGCGTGTGGCGTCCGCCTTGAAGGCGTTGCACACCTGGCGCAGCCGGCGGAGGTCCGGGCGCAACAGATAGAGAATGGGAAAGCGGGCGCGAGCCGACTCGGCCGGGTGCTCGATGCGGCCGTCGCGATAGCTTTGAACTTCTGCCGCGAGTTGCTTCCTGTTGTGCGAGTACAAAATAGTACAATGCGAGGCTAGTCAGAAAGCAATCGCGCCAAGTTCCCGCACACAGTTGGGTTCAGCAGCCTGACCTGAGCTGCGCGCCAGTAGTGACGCGATCAAGCGGCTTCATGAGACTCGGATCGATGACCAGAATGTGATCGCCGCCAGTGAGCTCCTGCGCCTGCTTCACCAAATTGCCGCCAACCTCGGCAACGAAGGCCGGATCCACCAGTGCCGCTGTAGGCCTGGACTCTGGCGTCAGTTGGTAGGGACCGATTGCAATGCTGCTTGCTTAGATTAAAGCTTCGAACTACACACAAGCTAGTAAGCAAGGCAGAGAAAGGCACTTACTGTCGCTCCCCTCCATGGTGCAGGCACAGCAGGCTAAGAATTAAAATCCGCACATGGAGTGTGGCTGCAAGATTAAAGAAATTTAGACACAAGCATATTCAATAGCAGTGGGACACTACATAGGCCTGAAACATACACCTCGAGCAGTAGTGAATTGCAATTAGTAGTCTATTAATAGAAAATAATTATCACAAAGCTTCGAGTCAAGTCAGTAGTCAGTCACTCCAAACAGTCGTAACGAAGCCCACTATAAACCTAATAAAAGCGGAATACTTGTCATGTAGAAAGTCTGCTGAATTCGAGTTTTACTTGAGCATCTAAATCTCCACAGAGGCTTGGTAGCTTTTCGAGTTAACAAGAGAATGCAATCCAAGTCATAATAAAATAACACTACTAGCCATTGAAACGTTAATAAAACATTCGCAACAGCAGCTTTAAATGGCTGAAGATACCAGATTATTAGCTGGAAAACGCATGGCTGCAAACTAGGAGATAATGTCAAAGAGCTTTACGGATTGGCTACAGCAGGAAACAAGAACAATAAAAGCAATATTATCATTAGTAATTTGAAGTAGTTGTGAGGCCTAACAATCCGTAGATTGTTGGCATTCGTATTCAATAGACTGTAAGTGCGAACGCGAATCCTGTCTACAGGGCCCAAAAACTGCTTTCCCGCTTTAGCTGCTGAGTGTCAGAATATAGAAGCTAATCAAGTAAAGCTAAACTAAAAATTATACTTTTTCTGTCATGATAAAAATAAGCAATACTGCCTACTGAAACAAATTGTAAGTAATACAGTGAAAAATTTTTTTACCACGAAAACATGGTTTTAATAAAACAGTAAAGGCAAAAAAGCATTTCAATAAAGAATAACTTAGATTAAAGTTTTTGAAGATTTATTTAGGAATTATGAACGATTTATGATGTCGGCAAAAAACAAATGCAAACAGCTTGAAAAAGTACGAATGGACTGACACTAACAGTAACACGAGCTAAGCGGAAATATTTGTTTCATAATTTTACCAGAAAAAACTATAAATTACAGACTAAAAACTAACTGAACCTTCTATTCGGCACTACATGCGAGTCATAACGCATGCAAAACCATTTGCTTGGTAAATATTCCGTAGATGACACCGTACTCTAATTTTAATGGCATTTTTGCTAATGCAAAAGTCAATTTATTTTTACTACAAAGTACACAATTTCGACGAGTGGAATAAGAGTAAAAATACGGAGACAGTAAAATGCAAACGCAACTATTAGGTTAAAAATGCCATTGTTCAACTTGAGTAAACAAAATTAAGCTTTTGACCACTGGTTATTAGGTTTAAAAAATGCTAAACAAAAAAAATCATGGCTTTCTTATGCAAATTCAGGCCAGTTCACCTTACTTCTAGTAGAATTACAGCCCAAAGTGATGCTTCAAAGTGATTTTTACTATAGTTTGACAATTTTTGGCCCAAAGAGCTTTGAGTAGTAATACGGATCTGTCTTTAGGAACTTTTATTTACAGCACTTAAATCTGACGACGCAATTATTCATGGCTACTGGCTGTGTAAATTTGTGTAAAATGTTTGGATAATATATGAGTGATTGAAATGCGCAATGGTTTATGTCTGACTTACCCACTGCTGTTCTAGAACCTATAATGCCAAAAAATGATGAGCACTGAGTGATGGAATTTTTGCCTGTCCGTTGAAGTGTCGTGCGTTGTGTAATAATAAGCAGTAACTAGCTGCTGAGAGTTCGCTTTGCCGACTGAAATGTTTTAGTGTGAAGTCTTTTGTGCTTTAAAACAGTTGTATTCTGAGAAATGACTTAGATTCAAACCAAATTATCAAATTAATCAATTGATAGACTGGAGTACTGCAAGTAACGGGTTAGCTGCTCCAAGCTTTAATGGTTTGCCTGCAGGTGTCAATTCAGTCTCATGCTTAGAAGTGAGTGGATTAGGCGTGTCTTGCAAACTGTTTGGATGAAGAAATGGCCAAAGCACCATTTTGTCTACAAGCCAAGCCTCCTACAAATGGATGATCTTAACTCCTAAGTGCAAATATAAGCTCAATGCTAACACGAGTTTAAAAATAAGAGAAACAATAAAAACTGTGGTTATAATAAACCAAAGATGACAAGTTGCAAATTGGTTTCTGCCTGTTGTATGCGCCTGCCGAAACTGGGTGTGCGTGTGTATTTGTCGGCTGTCTGATTTTGTTTGCATTTGAGTTCATTTGTATTGTTAAATATGCAGGCTTGGAAAGAAAACTGGCTGCTGATGCGCAACTGTGCTTACCGAATTTTTTAAGAAATAGCTATTCGCCTAGAAAAAACTCAAAAAGGTGGTGATTATGGTGCAATCATACAAAATAATAATTTGGGGGTATTTTAGCAAAAAGATTGATGTTTTTACGGCGATAAACAATGGATTATTAAGCCGGCAGACGGCACGGCAATTGTTAAAATGACTGATAGAACTAATTATCGCTTACAAAAGAACAACAGGTGATTACCGGTAATTTAACATATTAGAGCTAATGCAAACGCCTAAGGTGAAGGCTGAACGAACAGTAGCTATAAAAAAGGTAATTGAACCGAAGTGAAGTACTGAGTGAAAACCTTGTAACAACTACAGCAAAAAGCGATTTGGATCCAATACGAATGAAAAATAGAGGGAGCATGGGTATACTAACACGCAGAGAAGGCTTATATTTTTAACTTAGTTTATTTTCTCGACTGATGAATTTATTTTAAATTCGTAAATATACGTTTACAACATACAGAGAGCTTTTAACAAAGAAAAAAACGATTAGAGATAGAATGACGTTCTTGACAACAGCAAAACCAATTACCGCCTTTGCACATTAATTCTAAGATGTTAACACCTAAAGCAAAAGTCTGCAACCGATGCACCACATACGGCAGGCCGAACGAAGCTTTTAAAACTGGTGAATAACCTCATCAAGAAAAGCGGTAATTGGCATGCGTTTGAACTTTAAGAAAAATATGCTTGCCATTTATTACTGCTTTCTAGAAAAAAACGACGAACAAACAGTTTTTTAAATAATAAAACAGTATTCATGGGCCAAACGAAACACCGAAACATACTCACTTTAGAATCATCATGCAGTCACCAACTTGGTCACATTTCAACTCGATAGTGACGAGTTGAAATCATTAAACAGCACACCGGCAAACTTGGACTATTAATAACCGTCGCCTCTGCCACTGCGACCGGCTCCGCTCCCTTTGTTGAAGCCGGCGGTGTCGTCCTTGAATGGACTCCGGTCGCGCGACGCAGGCCAGGAGCCGTCGCTAATGGGCTTAGGAGAAAAGCTCAGCCGAACAGCATACGGAAACTTCTGTCCAGGCGATTGCACCTCGCAGTTGTTGGCCAGCACAAGTGCCTCAGCAGCATCGACGTCCTTTGTCCACTGCACCATCCCAGCGGCGGTTTTCTCAGCCGATTTGGCAGTTGAAAATCGAATTATTTTCTCAGGAGCCTGGCAGCCGCATCGAACAAACATCTGGCGCAGTTCTTCATCGCTGCAGTGTGGCGGACAGTTCCAGAAGTTCAGCGTGCGAAACGGTGGATAGATCTTATTCTTTGCGGCCAGGGCAGGCGTTACGAAACGATTATTGCGACTGTTTGAAAAATCCATGAAGGACGGGCTACCATCAGGCAAACTGTGCGGCCGGGAGACCTCGACTAGGCAAGCTTGCTTCGAATGGCTAACCTGCAACTTTTGACCGAACAGACGGGCGGAATTCAAATTCTGAATAGCCCGCTCGGCTGCCTGAGGGTCACCCATCTGGACCATGGCAGCGCCTTCCATGCTACGCAAGAACTTGATGCTAATCACATTTCCGTACAGGCAAAGCAGGTTGAAGAGTCGCTGACAGTTGAACACCTCGTTACTAAGGCCATACACCATAAGAACAGATCCGGCCGAGTTTGGAGCGTCCATAGCGCTAGCAAGCAGCTGCGAGTGATCTTGCCGATGGTGAAACGGCTCAGGAATGGCAAACTGCTGCTGCATTCCTCCGCCGTAGCCAATAGGAGCTGGCTGGTGCGGACTGAGTATTGGTTGCTGCTGCATTGGCAACTGTTGGCTTTGCCTGTTATTTTGATCTCGGTGAACTCTAGGCTCTCTCAACAGCGATTGCTGCCTACCATCTGGTTGGCCCAGAAGCGAAGCGTTACCGGGCTGGGGGTTCTCATAGTCCCACGTCTCTTGGTCGTTTTTAGTAACAGTTAGCGATTGCGAAGCAGCGTATTCAACCTTGATGGTGCAGCAGCCAGAGTATATGTCAGCCCCATTCAGATTTCGCTTAGCTCTAATTGCGTCTTCGATGCGCGAGAATTCCACCATGGCTTGCAGATTGAACTTGCGAAAGATAACGATGCGACTAACAGTGCCGTGCGGCGAGCATATCTGATGCAGAACATCAACAGTGATAGGATATTCTGCCTTATAGACGGTAAACAACAGTACCTTGTTTTCCACAGTGCTGGACAGGCCCTCTCCACGATGCACAATATGCTGCGAAGTTGAATAATTAAGCTTAATCCGGCGACCAGATATGATAAGACAGTCGGACTTAGCACTTTCAACAACAGTCTTCGCTGACTCAATATCATTGAACTCGATCAGGGCTTGAGACATATGCGGCAGCATGCATATCTCTTTAATCGCGCCGTATTTGGAAAAGTTGCGCAGCAAGTCAGCCTCAAGAGTGTGCTCCGGCAGATCACTGGCGTGGACCAAAGGGCTTGGCTCAAGCGGTTCCGACTGACGGCTTTTACGTTGAAAACTGTCACCGTTGTTCCCATACCTGCCACGATCTCGACCATAGGACATCTTGGATAAAGTTATGGTTATTGGGTTTGTGCTCAGTAAATGACAAAGACTGAGATCTGAAATAAAGTTACAATAACTTATATCTTAGTCAATCATAAATGGGTGTAACATAGACAACAAGCAGTAACAATAAGAATAAAAATGATTCAATTTATGAGAAAATCATTTTACACTGAGAAGATAGGATAGCTACTAGACATGTCAACTTTTTTCAGGTGCTATAACTTTAAAAAGGTTTTATATTGTAATAGAATCAAGCTATTTTTTATTCTTTACCATTGCATTTGAATTTGTTCCAATACAGTGTTATGTTATAATACCTGATATTTGTCAGTTTTTTCTAATTATATCTATTTTTATTTTGAATTTTTGCCTAGTTTTACTTAAATGTATTGCATTAAAATAAAGATACTTAATGCTAAAGATGCTGCTAGTGACGTTTTATAATTATTAATATTTTTATATTTGAAACAAAACTAAAAAATAAGTTGCTTACAAATTTGATGTAGAATATTGTGGCACAAAGATAAACCTGTTTACTTGTCTTTCTTTTGAATTTGATTAAGAAAAGTAATAAGAACTCTGTTCACTCATAAAAGAGGAATTATAAGGGATAAACTTAGTGTTAAACCTCCAACACTCCAACCAACCATACTATTCTACTGACTTGTCTAGGATAGAAATTGAAATGGCTTAAGTATACTTTAGATTCATTTAAGTTAAGTAGCATCTTTTATCATTGATCGCTAATTACTATATTTAAGATTCAATATGTATTAAAATATTACCAACAATATAAGAAAGTCATATATTTGGTTTCAAATAGAATTATCTTTTGAAAAAAATTATATCTTCCTTTTAATTGTTTTTTTCAAGGAAGATGGATCTGTCATTGTTGCTCTAATGATTGCAAAGGAATGGACTAGCTTTTAGTGTCTTCATTACATCAAAGGATCTTAGACTAATTGTTTAATATAAATTAAGTAATTAAGAAGTAGCAAAGCCTATTAGCCTATGGCCTATGATATTATTACATGCCGACAGTATTGTACAATTTAATAACCATTTTTACCTATTTTATTTTTATCCTTTTGATGATGCTTTTATTGTATATTTTATAAGTCATGACTCACTGCATAATCATACTGTTGGCTTTTTTAGTCATAATTCTGTTATAGGGCTCTTTCACTAACACTAAAGTTGCACTATACTTATTTCTCTATTCTTAGAATAATCTCATTAGACAGCCCTATTTCTTAGAAACAGCTTCTGCTCATTCGGTAGCGCTTTAGGTAGCGATTTACTGGGCCTGAGCGGCTTACCCAGTCCGAAAACAGGCGTTCCCCGGATTAGAGGGTCGCAGCCTGGATTCTATCTACCTTCTCCAATAGGGTACTTTCTCACTTCTCAGTGGTATTCTCTCACAGGTAATTTCCCCTTTCTCTGCTTTTGCAGGTATTTCCTACTTACTCCCTATCTCCTACTTTCAGTTATTTCTTGATCCGAATGGTGGTCACTGCGCCTGCAGGTTTGTTTTCCCTAGGAGTGAATAACTCTAAGTCTACTTTTGCAAGTTTCTCTTTTACTCCCAAATGGGGCACTCAAAGGTCTTTCAAAAAGGTCTGAGCGGTCGCAGGGTTAGCTCTCCTCTGCCAAATTCGCATGTATTTATACCCTAGTGGTTAACATTTGTTATAATTGCAATTATTTATTTTTTGGACTACATTAAAACAAAAATAGCAAATTTAAACAAATTATACGTATTTAAACAAATTTTTAGCGGTAAAACAAAATAATGATTACTTAGAAAACTAATAGCAAAAATAGGCATAATTAGACAATAAAATAGGGCCTGGCACAATTCAGCTAATTGCTAATGAAACTGCAATTTTTCAATTGCAATGCAGTTTTGCACCTGAAGCTTGTAGTTGCACTTACTTCATCTAGATAACAATAAACCCATTAGGAAATAAGAGCCTTTGGCTAAGTATACCAATTGGCACAATTGGGTGCATTTAATCTATGGTTAGAATAAGTGAACATAACTAAGCCATTTGGTATAGAATGGAAATTTAAATTCTTAGATAGCAATTGTGCCCAAATATATAATTTTTACTAGTAAAATTTTCCAATAATAAATAAACTATTATAGTATAGTATCTTATAGTATAATAGAACATTATTATGCCATTTGGCAAAGCTTAATATGTTCCAATTGATTAAATTTGCTCAAGTGTACCACTTATTGGAGCTATATACCCTGTTGGCATAGAAGTATCATGTAATCATGCCAGTTTTTTAAGTTAAATGTTCCTATTGACATTGTTTAAAATCATACAATATGGTCATAATAATACTTTAAGTATTTACCTCTATTCAAAAAATAAACCTGATCAGCTGATAAACTAGGCTTTTTTATAATATAATATGATATCCATTATCTTTATTTTATTAAACACATATAAGACATATTAAGATTATTATAAGATTAAGATACCAAGTGCTAAGGTATAACTCAAATTTATTGAGCTAGTGCTTATGGATTATTTTTTTAAAATAATTGACTCTTGATTCTTTAACATATTTCAGGTAAACAATTATTTTTCCATTGCCTTTCTAAAATGGGTTTCCAGTTTATGGAAGGATAAGGAAGTGATAAGCAGCTGTATAAAATTAACAAAAGATGTAATGGTAAAGAGTATTTTGTGTGCCACCATACTACTTGTCCTGCCAAAGCACAACTAGAAGGTAAAATTTTAACAAAAATTGGACAGTACAACCATGGTCCACAGACTGACAAAAATATAAATGTCATGGGTTTAAAGCATAGACTATGTGATGCTGTCATCAATCAACCTTCAAACTAAACTAAGTAACTGACTAAAAGTTCTATTGGCTTTCCATAGGTAGAACTAATGCATGTGACACTCTAGACATTATTTACAGTCAAGAATACCAACCACTATTCAATGAAGCTATTGAGTTGCTTGAAACAAAAGGTCATTTGCAGCATTGTGGCAAAGATGCCAAGTATACCAAGGTAGCATCTAGATGACAAATAACGAGGCAGCAATTTTTTGTTCATCCAGATCTACTTGTTGAGTTATGGAATTGACGGAACATTTTATGTTGTGCCATGGCCCTTTTATCAACTAGTCACTATTGGTATAACCAAATAGAGCTACTTCTTCTCAAGTGTATTTGCCTTGCTAATAGGAAATTCAATGGCAGTTTACTATCTAGTGTGGGCAAAGCTTCAACAACTATGCCCATTGTTCTAGCCATTAGAATTCATGGCCAATTGTGAGGTAGTGCTATGTGATTCCTTCTTAGAGGCCTTTCCAGAAGCTACTATTTCTAGCTACTGGTTCTATTTCTTGTAGGCCATCTTGACAAAGCTTAAAAAGCTAGGCCTTTGGACTAACATGTTGTGCAATCCTAACATCCTGCATTATACCTGCCTGCTTGTCCTTACCACTACTCCTAGCACTGAACACTGGCCCAATTCATGCAATCCTGCAGTTAGAGAAATTTATTCTTGGTATTGCTGAGCCAAAAATGCAACAGCTGTGCATTGCACATAACTATGCTTGAACCTATTGGATTGAAAAGGTGGGAACAAATATAATTTCTGTCTAAAATTCTGCTAATTGGACAAATAGCAAGGTGGAATCATATCCTAGTTGTTTGAAGATGTTCACCTAGAGCCCACATCCTAATGTATGGAATTTCATCATTGCTCTTTATATGTCACCTACATGCAGCATCTACTTGGTATACTCTGCTAACCTATTTAGGCTACTTAACAGAAAGCAAATCTGGCATTTGCAGAAACTACCAAACTTAATCAGGAATGCATAGAATTGCTACCAACAATCTATTGTATACTAGCCAAAGTATTCCCATTGATATGCTATACAACCTGGCTCTCAATGCCCTTGAAGGTTTACCACTTGAAATTCAGGTTCCTGACTAGCAAATAGGCTAGATAAATGGACAGCCAGCCAGTGGAGACAAGCTAGCCATCAGAGATAAGCCAGCCTTAGGTGTTGGTAGTGGAAATAGTAGCTAGAGACACATCATTGATGTGGCTAGCTATGTATGTCCAGTTTGTCTCAAAGTCACTGTTTCCTTTAAAGCCTTTTGCCTTTGTGGGCATGCCCTAGCTGTGCCATGCCTTTTGAGGCTGTGGAATTAGAGCTGAGGTGTCCAATTTTTTTAGAACATTGCTATGATAATAATGCAAATTTTTGCTATTTACTATTTTGTATTTCTAAAAATTTTTTTGCTCCCTTATCTTTTGTATTGCGTAAATGCACATTAATTTCTTATTTATAAATAGATTTATCCTAGAACAGATATATTTTTATTTTTTATTTTTTATGCATAATTTTTTTCCATTGCCTTAGACACCACTCAAAGAATCATCCCTAGACTGGATTCATGACAACATGAGCTTTTCTTATCTTTCAAGTATTTTTCCTTATTTTTTTAATTGCAAAAGTGCATGGACACCCTATATTTGCATGAAAAATCTTATTTAGTTGCAAAAACTACATGTGATATAAGTGCCTATATATTATATGAAATAACTATTGTAATAATTTATAAAATTATTTTTATTAGTGGTTGATTAAGCTTATTATTAAAAGAATTCTACTATGCTTTTTTGCCCCCATGGTCAGGAAGGTGCACCATGTGCGCTAAAATAACATCCATCAAAATTTTTGTAGTGCGCCAACACAAAAACCCTGTGTGCCACTGACCAAATGACTAAAAAAAGGTCCCAGGAAATATTTCTTCAATACATCTTCCTATTTACTATGTTTTTACTTCTAATCTCCTCTTAATCTTTGTAAATTTGCCATATTTTTACCTTTCAGCTACTTACTTTGCCTATTTTGCCAATTTTGTGCCAGGCTGTGCACTGAGACCCTTTGCTTTGTATGCACCTGCACTTTTGCACCATGCACTGAACCATGCACGCGGCATAGTTGAGTGTGTGTCATCTGGGTTTATTTTTTGTACTATAGGGTTGCTATAGCATCTTGACTTTGAAAATTGCATCCTGAAATTTAATACAGGATGCGATTTTGCATCCAGATGTTTTAAACTCTTCACAATAAAAGATCTCTTAAATAAGAATTTTTAAAAATGCATCCCAAACCCTGAAATTGCATCTTAAAATTAAGAACATGATGCGACTTTGCATCCTGTGCCTAGCAAAAAAATTAACCCAGTGTGCTATGCACCAGCAAATTGTTAATTTGCGCCGGAAAATTTTTACCGCCTTCCTGGTTGTGGCTCTGCCCTAACTCATTTTAATTGGTAGTTTATACTATAGGTATAAAATTAATATTATATTACAATTAAGTTAAGGGTAATAACAATTATGTCCTTTAGTATTTTAAGATTTTATAGAAATTAAATATACTTTTAATAATAAATATTTTGCCTAATTTTTCTATTTTTTAGTATACTAAAAATTTAACTAGACTATAAATGTGGGATATCTAATTAATTAGCCCAGAATTGAATAAAATAAGTTAGGGGCCTAAAGAACAAATCCCAACAAAATAGGCCTAGCCTTATTTAGCCAGAATCTGCTCTTTTTGGTTTTAGGCTTATGATAATAAAAATCAGATATAAAAATTATACTTTTTTAATATATTAATTACTTAAACCATTAAGGAAACTATTACAAGTGGGATTAGGGTGCAATTTCATTTTCAGGATCAATCTGTTTATAACAACTTTAAAAAACAGTTCTAATCATGGCAAATTTTGAGAAATGGTAATCAATGAAGGAAAGACAAAAACATGATTTTCTTGTTCAGTTGACAATGCCTTGCCATACTTCAAATTACCATCAACAAAGCGAGTAAAATAGTGTAGGCCTACCTAGCCATATGGCCTAGTTAAAAATTAAAAGTAGGCCTATTATAAAAAAACTGTAAAATATTCAAGCAGGTGCCATGATTTGAGTGATAGGCCCCTAGATATATAGTAGCAACTGCCAACCTATAGATCCAACTATCTGACTTTACTTTATCCCTTAGAAGATGTACACTGTGCATTTTTCTACTCTAGTCTTGTAATTGCTAGCGACAGTAGGCCTAACGCCAGACACGAAAAATTTAATGGGAATCCTTTGAGGAAAATAAAGATTACTTGCGGAAAAAAATTAGCTTATAAACCTAGTTGGTATGCACAAGACGATCAAAAGGATATTTATCATTAAAAAAGAAAATTTTATTTAAAGTAAAATATAATTATAGAAATTAGAAGTATTAAATAAATATTAATAACCTTAACGAATAAATACACTTCAAAATGGTGCAATATTATCCGTATGTGACGAAAAATATTTATCGAAACAAGACTGATCTAGCCCAAAACCAATCGACGATAAAACAAGAACATCTTAGCTGTCGGAGGCTTGTCAAGAAGCCATTCTTCGAGAATCAGAATTTTGCAAAAAAAAGAACAGCTCAACAAATATTACTATTTTAACATTCTCCTAAATATGAAATCTCTGGTAAGAATTTTTTCCCCACTACAAGTATATTTTAATTCTTGACAATAAATAAAAAAAGCTTAAATCACAGCCAATTCGTCGCTGAGAAGTTATACTTTGAAAAATGTTTCTAGTTCTAGAAGCAAAATCGACGAAATGAAAAGGCTCTGGGACGTGACTCGGGTGCTTCTTCGAATTTTTTTGAAGGCTGATTTTTCGGAAAAATACACTAGTGGGACAGGCAAATTTCATGTTTTTCAACTAAAAGTAGCCGTCCTGATGTACAGCAGCGTTAGTTTTAAAAGATTTTTAAATGCTATCCATGCAAACTCTTCGTTCTATAAAAATGTTATTTAAACTGTTGAGAAACAAGTAATCCTCGAATTTCTTCTATGCCAATTAATAGTTAATGACATCCGGGCTTGCCAAAAGCATCCATCAGATTTCAATGATAAAAAACCAAGATTAAACGGTAGCACCCCATTCGCCAGCGGGCAGTTTGCCGGCCTATGTTTGCTGCCGGACGTTTGCCGGCCGACGTTTGCCGGCCGATGTTTTCCGGCCGACGTTATGCCGGCCGACGTTTGTCGATTACCTTTTTCACTGCAGTTTGCACTCGGTACATTTCGATCTTTACTTACGAACGTGTAAATATGCGTGCTAATACATATACATTTATACAACACATGTACAGCATTCATCTAGCTAGTACTGTATGTGTATCCTGTAAACTGAAAAAAACAAAAATTATAGTGATCGTTCTGGAAGTTATAAACTGCTTCATATCCGCAATTTGTGTGTATTTACGGGTGTTTTGCACGAAAAATCTGGCCTTAACTTTCCTCTTTCACCTTACAGCGCCTGAATATCTCTATCATTTAGCGGTTTATAAAAAACCAGCAATAAGTAATGTAGCGGGTCCCCTCTATACCTTACAGGTATTTATTTTTAGGAATCATGAAATTTGCATTTTAGGCCCCTTTCGTACACTTAAATAATTGTAACAGATTTATGTCTCAGAAATTAACTAATGGGTAAACTTTTTGCGGAATATGAGCTATATTAATTTACTGACAACTAATTTTGAAGTCATATATCATTCGCATGCTATTCTCTTTGCATGATAATTGGGGCACATGTATATTCGTGCATAATAGAAGAAGGAACTGACCCCCGCCTAGCTTGTCGGAATCCAGTACCGTAGAACCGCGAGAGCAGTGAAAGATACCGAGTGTTGTTAGAATGAGAGAGAGAATAGATTGCAGGTTGAGTAAGCGAAAGTGAGCAACATACAGTAATTTCTAAAAAATAAAGAGTCCCGTCGTTATACTCCAAGTGGTCCATGAGAAATTCATGCATTTTACTAATACTACATCAGAAAAGTATTTATAAGTTGTCGGAAAAACTCCAGCTGGCAAACATCCTGCAGGCAAACGTCGGCCGGCAAACTGCCCGCAGGCAAAATTCGTGGACCCGATTAAACAGAATGCCATATACACAAGTGCCACTCGAGAAAACCATTAGAAGAAACACTGATACCTATTTGATTTCGAACAAGCTTTTTTCCTTAATTTTTTCTAGCTATTTGCTATAGTTCTCTCTACCATTGTTTTACTATGAATTCTCTTCTCGTGTCTCATGCTTAATCTACCTTTCCTCCCTATCTGACGAGTGTATGTTTGCAGGCGAATTCTTAAGTGCTATAATAACTGAAATCCCCATGAACCCCCATTTTTCAACTCAATTCTCTTTAGTTTTATTAACTTTCTTCGCATTAAAATGTGATCTTAACTTCTGAATTTTTTAATCCTGGCTGGATTTGATCGGGTAAAAACTAGCTGAGCCGATAAGAGCTGCTGAGGCATAATTCAGCATCCATTATAACAGAGCCATGGGTCCGAAGGCCCTAATTCTGCTTAGATCGAGTCTTCCATACGTCTAATCAGAAGTGGTCTTACCGTGGATTCTATATCCGGAAGGTTTGTCAGCCGCCCTATAATTTCTTCCCCTTCCCTGGATTATTTTAACTTCTTTAGAATCATAAACTTCTGAATTATTTCTACCTCGGGCAGTAAATTTACTGTTAACGAACTAATAAAAAGACAATAGCTTGCAGACTCATAAAGGTACTTGTGAACTTCAAAGATATATTGTTAGGTAAATTATGCAATTTCCAACACTTCGCACTGGGGGCTCGAATCAGATAAGGTTTAGAGTTTGTCTAATGCAATTTTAGGACGCTGTCCTTTCCGGCAAATTCTCGCTCAACGAAGCTTAAATTCGAGTACTGTTACGAGCTACCAACAGCTGTACGAATTCGTGTTTCGTAATGCATACATACATACTGTAGCTATAATGGGATACAATTTCTAACCAGTCACTACAAAGAAGCAAACGCAGTGGGGGCTGGCAGAATTTTCAGTCACTAATTTCTTTAAGCCACCCTCTGACAAGAGAGAGCTTTTTGATTAGGGTTGGGGGGCGAGGCAAACAATGCAGCATCCAGCACCATTTCAAGAGTTATGGGCAGAGACCAGAAAGATAATGCATGCAGGGCTCGAATGCACGGGATTGTATAGCTACCCCATTGAGATGAGTAATTAACCCGTTCTATGGGGCTCTCTATCTCACAAGCAATTTTTCTGGTCTTGGCGCACTCAGAACAAGATATAGTCCGATTGTTCTCGTCGAATGTGTGTTGCTGCGAAAGAAGTGGAGGGTTTCGGAGAGAGATTTTCAGTCGGAGCCTTTTGTCCATTTCTATAAGCTATAAATAGTGTACGCTGCTATCTCAATACATTTACCGACTCACGAATCCAGAAGCCCTGTTTCCTGGCTTGGGCTACTCAGCATTGGATTTGTGTTTTTCGTGACTCATTTACCGACTTAAGTAACTATTGAGTGAAAGAAACTTCTGCAATTCGGCCATCCTTTATCGACATGTAAGTTCCCCGGCCGTGTATTCAAGTAACAAAGACAATAGATATACCTCACTCCTAGACCTTATTGACTTTTACAGCGCCAACAAAAACGAGACATTACCAAAATTCAACCTTACTGATCCAAAATTTTTGCGTCTCATTTTCCTGCCCACTTGCAAATTGATATGTGTTACTTTGGGAGATTGAAGGAGTCAAGCCAATAGTTATTTCAGACTAGCCTCTAGCTAGCAATCCATTTGTGCTCCAGTTGAGCCTTTTTTATTAGCGTGCTTAAGGTATATTTAATGTTGAGCATCTCTGCTCGTATAAATGAAACTGTATCACTAGGCACGGTTTGGCCATAGACCATTACACAGAGGAATTGAGCATCTAATTAACTAAGATCATATATAGATAGCTAACACTCCTCCCCTGTAGTCTTGTCACAGTACATGTATGAGAATTCACACAATCAGTCAAGTGCCATCAGGTCTTCCCATTGTAGAATAATGAAGCCTGTCTGGAGCTTTTCGCATGCGCTTGCTGGGATGACCTGTCCCTAGCTGTCTTGCTTCCGTAGTCGTTTTATCGTCAGTTGGATCGGCAGCATCTCTGGGAACATTCGTCTGACGTGATTTGGTCGCAGGATTCTCCGATGGAATCCTTGGCTTGGTCTGCTCCAAATGATATCGACCGCATGTGCCGTCGTCGAGTTGCACTCCCACGATCGCCTTACCTTCTCTCGCGACGACCTCGCCAGGTTTCCACTTCTCCATTTCGTGCTTGTAGGTCTTCACCCACACCGGTTCCTTTGCCAAGGACAGGGTTGCCGTACGCAATAGATGTCCTCTCATCAGCTCCGCGGGTGCCTTGCCTGTCGTTGAGTGACGCGAGTTCCTGTATTGTAGCAGAAAACGGTCCACACTGGTCTGAAGATCGTCGTCCATTCCGGATGCTCGTACATGGTTCTTCAGGTCTCTGACAAATCTTTCGGCCAGTCCGTTTGATCGAGGGTGGTACGGAGGCGTAAGCACGTGTCTGCAGCCGACTCCCTTCAGCCATCCTTCCATCTCTGCAGAAGTGAATTGTGGTCCGTTGTCCGTGACTAAGGTTGCTGGGACTCCCTCTTGCGAGAATGTTCTTCGAAACCGCCGGATAGTTTCTGCCGATGTAGTTGACTGTGCAACGTGTACTTCGGCCCACTTGCTATAGGCATCGACGAGTACAAGTAAGTACTTGTCTCCCTTGAATGGTCCTGCGTAATCAGCATGCACTCTTGACCACTTTTCATTCTCCTCCGGCCATGAAGTCCATTGAATTGTTGACCCATGGTCCTTGTTCGCCTGGCAGGCAGGGCATCGCTTTGCGTGCAGTGTCACATCTGAGTCTATGCCTGGCCACCAGACGCACTGCCTGGCGATGGACTTCATTTTTTCTGCACCGACATGGCCCTCGTGAAGTAGTTGTAGCACCCTCTGACGCTCGTCCTTCGGAATCAGAAGTCGCAGGCCTCTGTATAAAACACCATGTTCAATTACCAATTCATCTCGAAATCGTGCGTATGTGGGCAGTTTCTGAATCCCTCGTGCTGTCCAGCCGTGCTTGACAAGTGGAAAAAGCTGTCGCAACTCTTTATCCATCATGAATTTGCACCTGAGCTGCTCCTTGTTGATCGGAATATCGAGCAGGCTGTCCTGTATAGAGCTGACATCGAACTGCTCGTACTCCGCGGCGCTGTTGTTCAATCGAGATAGGGCATCGGCAACCGGGATTTCTTCAGATCGTTTGCATTCAATGATATAGTCGTATTCCATGAGAGTAATCGCCCACCGTTGTAGCCTAGCCGCGGCAACTGTGGACAACGCCTTTCCAGGGTCAAACAGAAACTTGAGCGGGTGGTGATCTGTTCTGAGCACAAACTTGCGTCCCAGTAAATACTTATGAAGACGTTTTACAGCCCAGATAATTGCGAGAGCTTCCCTCTCGATTTGAGCGTAGTTGCGCTCCGCTCGCGTTAGTGTCTTTGAGATAAACAGAACAGGTCCTGACGACTGCTCCAGCACAGCACCTAGTCCAACTGGTGAAGCGTCAGTAGTAAGTATAGCCATATCAGCTGGGTCAAACGGCTTGAGTAGTCCTGCATGGTATAGTTTGTCCTTGATGGCATTGAAAGCGCAGCGTTCCTGCCTTCCCCATGCCCAGGGCACGCCTGACCTCGTAAGATTGGTCAGCGGCTCCTTCAACGTAGCCAGATTTGGAACGCATCGACCGTAAAAATCAACCATTCCAATAAATGCTTGAAGTTGTTTAAGATCAGTAGGCTCCTTCAGTCCGGCAATCGCTTCTGTTTTCTCCTTTAAGGGTCGAATGCCGTCTGCACTGATTTCAAAACCCAGGAATTTAATTGACGGTGTATTCACCACGCACTTGTCCATATTTATTTGCAGTCCGTTCTCCTTGATAATTTTCATCACGTTGTTAAGCCGCTCATCGTGAATTGCCTGATTCTCTCCCCAGATAAGAATGTCATCTTGGTAGGACACCACGCCTTCGAGGTTTAGCAGGAGCTTGTCCATGTACGATTGGAAAATTGCTGGTGCCTGTTTAACACCGTAAGCGAGAGCGGTCGGGAGGTATAGGCCAAAAGGAGTACTCCAGGTCTGCATAAGACTGGACTCTGTGTCGACTGGCACTTGCAGATAGGCATTAGTGAGGTCTAATGTTGAAAATCTCCTGGCCCGCCCTAGCCTGGACATTACTTCGTCAATCGAAGGTGTAGTCGATACCATGTCCTTTAGAACCGGGTTAAGCGTTACCTTGTAATCACCGCAAATTCTGATCTTACCGGATTGCTTTCTGACACAGACTATTGTAGTGGCCCATTCACTCGATTGCACTTTCTCCAGTAGGCCATCGGACTCCATTCTCTTGAGTTCGCTCTTTACGTCCTCCAGGATTCCGTATGGAATTTGTCTGGGCTTGCAGAAAACTGGTTTTGCTCCCGGCTTGACTGTTAATGACACCTTGACTCCATCAACCGGACACATAGAAGATTGAGCTGTTCCTTTGCTTGTGCTGAAATTTTCTCCTCGGGCTATGGTTGTGTACAGCTCCGGCTCTAACACTGAAATCCAGTCCAGTCCGTAAATCGGCTCCGCATCTGGATGGTCTACGACAAATAAAGGTAAATTAGCGAAGTTTCCACCTTGCTCCACTCTGACTGTTAGTTCTCCTAGGACGCGCACCGGGTCGCCTTGGTAGGCTGTGAACCTTCAGGCAGTGGACTTAAGCTCGGGCTTTTCCAGGAAGCTTTGATATACCTTTAGCGGTACAAATGATGATACTGATCCCGTGTCCAAAATCATATGGAGATTGACTCCGTTTACGACCAATAGCCTGGTTATTCGGTGTCCGCCTAAACTTTCTTTGTTCTCACTGGTTACTGAGAAGATGCGATCGAATGTCCCTTCCGATTTAGGTGGGTTTTCTTTGGGCTCGATTGCTCTCACCTTGTCCGTCCTCCATGATCCTTGATTTGGTCTCGCGGTGTTTGATTTGCACATGGCTTTAAGATGACCAGCTTTGCCACAGGTCAAACACGTTTTTGAACGATGCTGGCAGACATCTTTGCGATGTCCGTCTTTACCACAACAAAAGCATTTGATTTGATCACCTTGGCTCCGTTGATTCCACTTGCTGTTGGACTGATGGGCCTTGGGATCCTTCGGTCGTGTGTCTGGTTTACGCTTTGGGGTCGCCTTGCAGTAATGGATCATCAGGACATCGCTCCCTTTCATCTGCTTTTCACCGCGCGCGACGGCTTCACAGGCACTGGCCACAGCCATCACCCTCTCCAGTGTGAGATCCTTGAGTTTTTCCGTTAGGAGCTTCCTAGGCCTACGGCGCCCTACCCAACCACAATACCTATCTCAATGTTACCCGTTATCCTTGTTACGCCAGTTTTCGTTTTTCGCGCTAATTTGAGTTTAACGAACGGAACCATACTTATGCCGGAGCTTCCTTACGATATCCTTGTTGGCCAGGCCAAACACGAACTGGTCACGCAGTCTTTCATTTAGGTCGGTGAATTCACAGTTCTCTGCGGCCTGACGAAGCTTCCTAGCGAAAGCGGACGAGTCTTCTCCATCTTCTTGCTTTAGGTGGTGGAATGTGTACCTGTAAGCCAGTCCTGACTTTGTCGCTTGCGTCTCCTTTTCAAGCAGTTCCTTCAGGTCCTCGAACGTCTTATCTTCCGGTTTGTTCGGAAGTGACGCGTCAGCAATCAGGTTAAACGCTTTCTTTCCAAGTTGTGCGATGAATGCGTACTTCAGCACGTCCTCCCCCCACTTGTTGACTTTGGCAATCGCCTCGAATCGTTGAAGCCATCGGCTCACTTCGGCCGGCGCATCTGTCTCCAGGGGTTCGATCGGAATCGTCGCCAGTGTTACTTTGGGAGATTGAAGGAGTCAAGCCAATAGTTATTTCAGACTAGCCTCTAGCTAGCAATCCATTTGTGCTCCAGTTGAGCCTTTTTTATTAGCGTGCTTAAGGTATATTTAATGTTGAGCATCTCTGCTCGCATAAATGAAACTGTATCACTAGGCACGGTTTGGCCATAGACCATTACACAGAGGAATTGAGCGTCTAATTAACTAAGATCATATATAGATAGCTAACAATATGCTTATGATATCTTATTACTCCAAAGAGAATCTTCAAACTATTGGCTTAGCTTAAAGGCTTAAAAAAAACAAATGTCTATCTTGTTAGGCCTTTTTTCGCAAATCTGCAAATATCTGCAAATATTGAACAATAATTTATCCCACACTATACTCACCAAAACTAACAGGAGTTCTAACATCTTACAGCACCAATAGTCAAATTTGGCCTCGAGCAAAAATTCGCCATTGCTTTAAAAATAACTGTATTCACCTTCCGCTTTCCCAACCGAGACATTCGCCCTCCTCCTGGAAAGTTGCTGCATACAAGTGGAGTCTACTCTATAGAACCACGACTGAACCAAAAAGCATAGTATAGCCTATGTTAACTTGTACCTATAATCAGCCTTTGAGACTATATATGTCATGAAACATCTCTACAAGACAGCATACAAAAACAAGGCAAAGACTTTTACCCCGTTTGTACAGATACGAAGTTAAAAAAAGATATAGATAGATAGATAGATAGATAGATAGATAGATAGATAGATAGATACATAGATAGATAGATAGATAGATAGATAGATAGATAGATAGATAGATAGATAGATAGATAGATACATAGATAGATAGATAGATAGATAGATAGATAGATAGATAGATAGATAGATAGATAGATAGATAGATAGATAGATAGATAGATAGATAGATAGATAGATAGATAGATAGATAGATAGATAGATAGATAGATAGATAGATAGATAGATAGATAGATAGATAGATAGATAGATAGATAGATAGATAGATAGATAGATAGATAGATAGATAGATAGATAGATAGATAGATAGATAGATAGATAGATAGATAGATAGATAGATAGATAGATAGATAGATAGATAGATAGATAGATAGATAGATAGATAGATAGATAGATAGATAGATAGATAGATAGATAGATAGATAGATAGATAGATAGATAGATAGATAGATAGATAGATAGATAGATAGATAGATAGATAGATAGATAGATAGATAGATAGATAGATAGATAGATAGATAGATAGATAGATAGATAGATAGATAGATAGATAGATAGATAGATAGATAGATAGATAGATAGATAGATAGATAGATAGATAGATAGATAGATAGATAGATAGATAGATAGATAGATAGATAGATAGATAGATAGATAGATAGATAGATAGATAGATAGATAGATAGATAGATAGATAGATAGATAGATAGATAGATAGATAGATAGATAGATAGATAGATAGATAGATAGATAGATAGATAGATAGATAGATAGATAGATAGATAGATAGATAGATAGATAGATAGATAGATAGATAGATAGATAGATAGATAGATAGATAGATAGATAGATAGATAGATAGATAGATAGATAGATAGATAGATAGATAGATAGATAGATAGATAGATAGATAGATAGATAGATAGATAGATAGATAGATAGATAGATAGATAGATAGATAGATAGATAGATAGATAGATAGATAGATAGATAGATAGATATATAGCTTTTTACGCACCTGTTAGCGCTCATGAGTCTCATTCTTATTTAATTCGGCTCCAGGGTAGGTTAACTGCAGCCGAATTGAATATTGCGCGGATTTTCTAACTAACGGGGAGTTTAGTATGCCACGGAAATCTACGAGCTAGATTACTCCGAGTAAGTTAAGCGTGTTTCTGCAAGATTGCTCATTAGTTACTGACGATAGCTAAGGATGTTCAGATAAATTTTAACCACATAATTATGTTTTATTTCTGTCAGGAAAAATTATTATTGTCTGCCGAATCAGACAGCTCGTAATCAGAATTGTGCTTGGCGTCCTCCTGCTTTGGCGAATGACGCACTTTTTAGCGTTCAAGAGTCATGCATTCCTGTGCTGAATAAATCTCTCCTACTCGTCGAATCAATTAGCTAATAATGCTTCAGAGAGCCCTGTCTTAACATTATGATTATTCGAGAAAGTTTTCAGCTGCGCATAAGATTCAATAAACTGGCACTCTTCAGCCATCAGACCCAGCTCAAAGGGAATTAGCGGTTTGTCTGAGAAATTGTTTGTGTATTGTCTAGTTGTTTTTTACTTTTCAGGCTGGAAAATTCAATTCACACAGACCATGCACTAAGACTCTCAGGCCAAAATAAATAAAGTAAGCGGAGAATAAAATTTCTTTGACATTTGGTAGCTCCGGAAAGGTTAACAACAGGGATGCAAAGCATGCTTCTTTCTACATGAAAATTACTGATGATTAAGTAGTGCTTGATTGACTTCCAATCAGTCCAATATCACTGTCAAAAACTTCTACCTTAGCTGATATTAGTTGGTATTTATAATGGTTGGTATCTTCTCCCCCTTCTGCTGCACACTTGTCCGTGATCTTTTGAACACGGAAGTAAAATTACGAGCTCGTAACTAGAAAGCTACATTCCACAGGCAGCACAATTCTTTGCAATGCACTCTGCCAAATCACTACCGCTTGAGCGGCTGTTTTTATGCACAGTTTAGTCAAAACTGCTTAGACTAAAGCCAAAGCTAATTTTCGATCCAATACCGTGTGCCCACGCAGTTTTCTTTCGTCAGTGAAAATTTGTTAGAGTAGATACGAGTATGAAGTTGCGCGTTAATTTGATTCTGTTCAACATGTTCCCGAGCGACGTGAAACTTCCCATTCACTGGATCAGTGCATCCGGCCAATTCCACTATAGGGAGATGATATCTCGCAGTCGCAGTCCAATGAAGGGCTACCATGCGATGGGCGAAAGCGGAATGTCCCCGCCCGGGGGACCCATGGACAGCGGCCTCATCAGCGGTGGCGGGGCTGGAAGTGGCATCGGCGCAGGCGCTGGCGGCGCCGGCTCCTCAGCCGCAGCCAAGGGGGCAAATGACGGCAGCATCAACGTTGGCGGCGCAGGCAACGGAGCCAGCCACCGGAGAAGCGGCAACGTTAACCAAGGACAGCAGGAGGTGGTCGCCAAGTTTACCGAAGTGAGTGCTTATTTGGAAAATAGTTTCGCTTGGATGAGATGCTGCTTCATATCAATGTTGCCCTAACACTCACTCCTGTGCGCAAAAATTTTTATTTTGAGCGAGTGAGTAAAGCGTGGTGCAAAAAATGTACACTTCTATTTAGTCCCACCTAGACGACCTCTACCATTTCTATCTTAGAGTGAAAAAAATTTCTGTGTAAAGGCAGAGAAGCAACGAATGAAAAAAATCTCACAGAACTCGTGAAGGTTTAAGCTTCATGTCTACACTTGAAGTTTCTCAGCTCGTCTTTCGCTCTGAACTCTGAGCGCTGGCAACCGACTCTTGCTTGTGCCATTCTCGCACTCGGCTCTACCACTCCTATTGTTCCTAGGAAGAATTGGGTGAGTGAGCGACTAGCTGAGGACAGGAGCTCGCATTGACGAATAGCTGCTCATTATATATATTTCTTTAAATCTCATTTGAACAAAAAAGAAAAGGACGACATAGAAATGAGAGCTGACTGTAGTTTGAGTCGCTGCGTTAGCGTTCTTAGTATTGAAAAGTGCAGTCAAATTAGCTTGTCTTGAAAAGTCAAGCTGGTGAACGACAAGGACTAGCATACTGCAGACCCATGGCTTCCCAGTCGCACAAATACAATTCGATGGAACGAGTGCTGCGGCGTCAGTCCTCCCCGCCATACTGGGGCCACGTTTATTACGATGCGTCGGAGCAGCCACAGCAACCGCCCCGCCGTTCGGCGTCCCCCCCGTCGCCGAGGAATATTCGAGGTGCAGCAGCCACAGCGGTGGCAGCCGCCAGCCGTCTTGACCATGCTGTGAGTGTCAGACTCAGCACTGTCGACTGTAGAAAGGGAACCTAAGATCAAGCTGCCGCCGTGAATAGAAATCGGACAAATTTTTTTGCTAGTCTACTTTTTGTATGCCTGTTGCTTTTTTTAAGACATGACATCAGCTATGTTTTATTTTAGCAAAATTTATAAAAAATAAGTCACAAAAGTCTCCACCACTGTCTTCTGTCCTCTCTCAGGCGAGTCATTTCATCAAGGAGCAGCTCCTACCAGTTAGGCAACGCCAGGGTGCCAAGGATGAGCCGCTACTTTCTGCTAGCCAAGGCTCACTGAGGGATGTTAAGGCGGCGGTGGAAGCAGCGGCAGCAGCTACTCCTAACAATGGTACGGCCAATAGAGGGGCGCCAACTCAGCATCCGGCAAATGGCGGTGGCTGGATCGGAGCACCCTCTGTCTCGTACAGAAAATTCAATTCTGGTAACGACGGCGTCGGTGCTGTAGTGCTGGAGCTCAACGCGCCGCCTTCCCATCTGCGCCAAGAACAGCAGCCCGACGCCTGCTACAGTCGAGATGTTTCGGCGTCGAACGGCGACCTCAGCAATCCGCAGCCGGTCGTGTCAAAGCATTCGTCGCGTTACCGGCCAATGCATTTCGATAGCGGCTCCAACGGTGACGGCAATTCACTCGCTGCAGAAATTGACTCGCCAGGACTAAGACGGTCCTCCAGCAGCCGGTCTGGCTCCGTGATCACATTCAGAAATGTTAAGTACGAGGTCATGGTCAAGCGTTTCCCGTGGAGTAAAGCTGAGAAAAAAGTAGTGCTTAATGGTATAAGGTGAGTTTTTCGCAATAATTTCTTTATTATACTTTTTTCACTTCCAAAAGCACATACAGTTAGTGAATAACTAGTAAAGATTCAAGATGTGACATGCACTGTTCTATCTGGTTGTGATTCTCCAAAAAAATTGAACGGCTTACAACAATTCGCATCGCTCTCCGACAGTCGACTTAGTGACTAAAAGCTGTACTCGTATAAAATCCTCTTCAGTGGGATAATGCGGCCTGGTCTCAATGCTATAATGGGCCCTACTGGCAGCGGCAAGAGCAGCTTACTGGACGTGCTGGCAGGTCGCAAGGATCCGCAGTATCTACGCGGTGAGGTGCTGGTCGACGGTGCAGAGCAGCCCGACAACTTCAAATGCATGTCAGGCTACGTTGTGCAAGATGACATTGTGATGGGTACTCTCACGGTTCGCGAGAACCTCAGTTTCTCAGCTGCCCTCCGTCTACCGGGGCACACTTCCCCACATGAGCGCAAGGAGAAGGTGGACAATGTCATCAAGGAGCTGGGCTTGAGCAAGGTGTGCTGGCTGAATTTTTCAATCGGAAAGGGTTGCTCCATTTCTAGACAAGTTTTTTACGATCGTACCTAGCTTCCCAAGAATAAATATCAATACTCGGGTTTCCACAGGACTCCTCAGCCGCAGCCAAGGGGGCAAATGACGGCCACCTTGTAGTCATAAGTCGAAATTAATTAAGATTTCAATAAACACATTCTGGGCTTAGTATTCGATAGCTGTTTGCGTTTTTTATGAATTCTGATTTTCTCGTGGGGCCCTTTGAGAAAAACTTAACCCTTGGGTACCCGGTCGCTATTAAAGCTAGATAACTTAATGCGCTGGAATCTTATCAAAAATTTAGGTGGCGGACTCAAAAATCGGCACCGAGCTGATCCGTGGTGTATCAGGCGGGGAGCGGAAGCGCACCAACATCGGCATGGAGCTGATCACTGACCCGCCAGTGCTCTTTCTGGACGAGCCGACCACCGGGCTGGATGCATTCACAGCTGGATCTGTCATTCGGACCCTGAAGATGCTAGCTAACTCCGGTCGAACAATCATATTGTCCATTCACCAGCCCAAGTTCTCCATCTACCGGCTTTTTGATAACCTTACGCTGGTGGTTTCCGGTCGCGTGGTGTACCACGGACAGGCTGGTGATGACCCGCTTGACTACTTTGCTCGAATTGGTAATTATTGTGACTCGGGTTTATCTTTGTCGTGGTTTATCTCAATATCAGCAATGGTTGGCAATTTTGAGGAGCAATACAGGAAAAAATTCGCTGATTACAAGCCTAAAAGAGAGAAAGCACGAGCGTATTTGCTTCAATTAGCTAATGGCGTGACATAACGGGGGAAATTCGTGAAATGTAATCTGTTATGTCTGCTTATCTTAGCGTAAGACAGAACATACGAAGTCAACAACAGTTAAGTTGTGTTCGCACTTTTGGATGTGCTTCTTATATTTTAGCAAGCCATGGTTGTGTTGCCTTCCGTAGCCTTTTTTCAAGCAAATAATTAAGGTTCTTTACCAATTGAGTGTGCGACTCAATAGTCTATGGTCACACCCAACACCTCCCCCCTTACAACGCAAAGGAAACTGAACAGTGAGGTACTGGAGCAATGCAATCCAGGCCAAAAATTTTGGCCTCAGAATATCGTTTCGAAATATCAATGTCTTGGTAATGACTAATAGCTACTATGCTAGGGTTAATGCAATGGATTCCCGTACTTAGGAAGGACTTCTTGGGAACGTTTCGTTGTGCTTTTTTAGCAGCTCAGCTGTTGTCCGACTTCTTCATGCATGAAAATTGTCCAGTCTCGCTTTGCCATTTTAGGTTATCATTGTGAGGCGCACAACAGTCCGCCCGACTTCTTTATGGACATGGTGCACGGAGAGATCGTGTCCAGACAAGGCAGTCGAGCCGACTTGGAAATGCGTAAGTCAGTTTCGCGAGGAATGTACGCGAGACACTAAAAAGTGAAAATGATTGCCATGAGTTCGAACCCAGCTGCTTCTTAAAAACTCATTTAATATGATCACATGAGCGCCTGATACTTAAGTGACCATTAAATTCCATCTCAGTTGCCAACCGCGATAGCATAGTGGATACGGATGTGCTCAAGTCGCAGAGTGAAGCCACCAGCAACCGTCTGATCGAGGCTTGGCGCAGTTCGAGCCTGGCCGAGCAGGTAGATCAGCAGGTGAACGAAATCTATCAGAAGTGGCTGAACAGGAAAAGCTCCTCGGCTGACACAAAGGTGAAGAAGGCCGCTAGGGTGGAGTACCCGACAAGCGTCTGCAATCAGGTGCGACATGACATTGTTTTAATGATTCTAATAATAAAATATATGATGATATTTGCACCTCGCCAAACGTGACTTTTGAAATCACTATACTGAAATTGCAGATAATTTGGGTGTCATGGCGGACTGGCCTGAACCTGTTCCGCAATCCTCAGAGTTCCATCATCCAGCTGGTGGTTTACCTATTCTTCGCTCTGAGCCTGGGCACAGTGTTCTTCAATCTGAACACCTCGCTCGAGTCCGGCATCCAGAACCGCCAGGGCCTCTTCTTCTTCCTCCTCCTGCAAATGGTTTTTGTTAACCTAGGGGCCGTTGAGGTCTTTATAAAAGAAAGAGTTATATTTATTCACGAAAGCTCATCAGGCTTCTACCGGATCTCCGTGTACTTCCTGGCCAAGATATTTTGCGACATGCTGCCAATCAAGACCCTACCGGTGCTGTTTTTCATGCCAATTATTTACTTCATGGCCAAGCTGAAGCTGTCGGCCGGGGCCTTCTTTTTCTACGAACTGAATCTGGTGCTGGCCACGTGCGGGGCTTGCGGCGTCGCCTTCTTTGTGTCAGCCTCGGTGTCCGTGTTCGGCATCGCCAACATCTTCATCTCCATCATATACGTCTTCATGATGGTGTTCGGCGGCTTTCTCATGAACATCGGCTCCATGGGCGACTGGCTGTCGTGGTGCAAGTACCTGTCTCTGTTCAACTACGCCTACTCCGCCTTGTCCATCAACGAGTTTCTGGGCCTCGAATTTTGCCCGACGCGCGACACTGGCAACGTGACCCGAGCCTGGTGAGTTGCTTATTAACACCCCAGGGATTACTGAACCTATATACGTAATTCTGGTCCTTGCAACACCCATTGAGCTAGGCCTAGGCTAAACAACTCAGTAGTGCATTCAAAAAGCTCACCCAAAAATTTTTATCGACAAAATTCTACAAATATCTACAAAACCTGTCGCCGTGAACATTAGTCACTTTACGTATACTTTAGTATTGAAAAATAAAATTCTCTGTCCTTTCTTTTCTCAATTGCCTGCTCATTATGGCATTAAATTAGCGCCTGTCTGTACTCAGACAGACTCAGCGAAAGGAAATCATCATAAAGGGTCATAAATCATCAGGGTTGCTCTCAAAGAAACTTATCGAAACAATTTATTATTTTTACGCATAAATTAGATTTAAGCAGAAAAGTTATCGAGTAAGTATGACAATCCTTCTACAGCCGAGACGGGTATGTGGTCCTGAGCGATCAGCAGATTGCCTATTCAACAGCCTGGGATCTATGGAGCAATGAGCTGGGCATGCTACTCATCACCTTGTTCTTTCTGGCCCTCTGCTACGTTCAGTTGCGCCGCACCAACAAGTACAAGTAAACTCTGAGCTGCTCCGCCTCCCAAGCTACTGACAATGCTAACACGTTGACTCGATGTTTCACTCGATATTTCAGAGTTCAGTTGCTGAATTATTTAAAGAAATGTTAATTTGAATTCCTATTGCGCCTACAATATTATTGCTGAATTCACAACAAGATTTTAATTCAAGATTTTTCATGAAAGCTGCTATTTCTATAACTATATTTACGCTCGTAGTTGCCGGGTATGCCTGTGGAGTGTAAAATCTTTATTAATAGGGTCATTTCTTAGTGTCATAGCCTACTGCACAAATTAACGATCGGACATACCAATACCAGTTCCGTGCTGAAAAATTTAGTAAGAATAAAATAATTGTTTGAAATAAATTTTCCCACTAAAGTCAGCACAAGTTTGATACGATAAAAAGTCTGTTTCAAACCCCTCACACCATCAAAAATACTTTTTTTAGGGTAGCAAATCCAGACCGCCAGTCCTGATCATTGATCCTATCTGTTTCCTTCAAAGACTCGACTTATTACTTAATTTGCGATAGAGCAAACGAATTCCTATTGTCTTTTATACTGTGGAGGAGTTGCTGTGAAAATTGCAAGCGGTCGCATACGAGCTATTTTGCGCATGGCCTATTTTCCACCTGATGCATGAGATTTTGCTCCTGAGTCTAGCACCATATTTTCTGCTCCTTTTTAATAATTTGTTTTCTGCATCAAAAAGCTTTATAAACGTCCTGTAGTTTAAAAGTTACTTTGTTTTGAGTTACATGGACGCATTATCTGTAGAGCCATTGCTTTCGTAGAAATCAAATGGTGATTTAAAAATGTGGCAAAAGCAGAATGTATATTTTGGATGTTCCTTTGTTTACTTGTACCGTGTCTTGCCTTCGGCGAGGTAATCAATCCGTAAAAAATTATTATTAAAGCCACCAACTATAATTGAATTCACTGTTCACTGCATGCGTCTCTGACAGAAACTAAATACACTGTTGCTTCTTTCATACGGCAAACTTGGAAAACTGTACACCTTAAAAACTAACCTAATATACACATTTTTCCACAGCGTTAGTTCAATTTGAATTTAAGTTTTACTGAAATTTTTCATTTGCATTCAAACTTTCAGTGCAAAACTCATTATCATTGCCTATTTTTCTTTACTTGAACTCAATATAAGTAAAAATAGGCATTTAAATTTTGAAAATTTCTTCGACTCGATCAGGTCTCTCTGCCTTAAATGTAAATTCATTTGTGACGCGGCAAATAATCAGCGCAAAATGAGAATCATTGCTTTCTGCTAACTGGGAATCAAAAGCTGAGTTACCATTTAGATTTGGTCGATTTCAGCATTCAGCAGCCTGGGTATAGCGCTTAGCGCAGGGAACGTATCAATAATTTCGTTAGGTGCTTAAAAATTTTAGCAGCAATGGAATTAAAATGGCATGAAAATGAATACGCTTGTTATTACACAAGAGTCGATCAAGTAAGACCTAGAATTATTGGTATAATAGTACAATTAGAAATGACTCTTGCTACTGGTTAGCTCAGCTTCTGACAAAAGCTGCACAACGCTAGTGAAGCAGTGATCTCTATCGAATAAGCTGCCGGCAGATAAAGTTCAAATAATGCAGCTTCACTCTTGATTGGGTGGCCTGCGGCTGATTAGCAGGAGGGCCGCCATGGCGGGTATCCGCAAAAGTGCATGCAGCTGTGTGGACAAGCGCTCGCAGCAACTCCGAGCCTGCTGCCGCCTCAGCGAAGCCCCCTCCGGCTGAGTGTCGGGCTTGGCCTCTAGCCCCGCTGGCAGGCGGAGCAGCTGCCGGCGGAGCAGCTCACGGCCGAGCCAGGTGGCGTCCAGCTGCTGCTCATCCAACCACTGGCAGGCGGGCCTGTCGCGGCCAATTACGCGGACGCGGCGGCATCGAAAGAAGCGGCCTTTCAGCGCCTCAGCGAATGCCCTGCCGGCAGACAGGCAGCGCAGATGGTCGCAGCAGCAGCCTCGACAGCCGGCGCTGTCGCCGTCGCCCAGGGAGTCGCAGCCGGAGATGGCGACCACGCAGAATAAAATGCTGCCCGCAGACGAGGCGGAGGCGCAGTTGAAGTTCTCGCGCACCAGCTGATGCCAGCCAGCCAGGGAGGCGCAGCAGGTCTCCGCAGATTGGCGGCAGGGGTCGAACACGATTATGGCGCAGTTCAGGTCGCTCATGTAGTTCGCAAGGAGGCTGCGATACCTGAGAATCAAATTCGATTTCATTCATCTTGCACGGTTGGCAAGCAGTCAGGCAGTTTTAACTAACGATGAAAAAGACGAATTTAACTTTCAAAGAAAACCCAGTTTCATCTCATGGTAACATGAAATGACATGACATGACCTTTAAGGTTATCAATATTTGCGGCAGTGCAAATAAAATAATAATGAAGTTATTTTTGATTGATTCCCAAAACTGAACGCAGCAATCTGACCTCTCCTTGCCGGATGTGTCCCACACCTGCAGCAGCACCGTGCTGCCTCCCTCCAGCTCCAGCTTGGCCAAGTTGAACGTGACCCCGACAGTTCCCGACGCGTCGCTGCGAGTCGCCTCCTCTTTACCGCCGGTGTCCCTGTCTGAATCGGCTCGGTCCGACAGCGCCGTGTCCACAAGCCAAGTCTTGCCGACGCCGCTGTCGCCCAGAACGACGCTTTTGAATGTCCAGCGCCGTTTTTCATCGGCTTTGATCTGCTGGTCACCAGGCGCAGCAGACATACTTTTTTAAGACTAGCAATCGGTCATGGATTTCTGCTTAGCTGGTCAGATACTCCTTCAGTCAGTAGCTTCTATGGGTAAGAGAGCTTCATTTGGCTTCCTGAACCTTCCACTTCCTTTGAAATTTTTCTCAACCTGCCAATGGGCCAAAGCCCTTCGCCCAGCATTGTTGTCTATGGCAAATTGCCCAGTGAGCTAGGGCTTACTGTGTCACTCCTACCAATTGGTTTGCTGCATAGATTCTTTATCCTCTAGATAGGCTACTCTCCATTCAGGCAATAGGGAAAAATAGGAGATCGAGAATATAAGATCTTTGGCTTGCTGGATGCAACGTTCCGAGGCAACTCAGGACCAAGGACACCTTAAGTAGAATGACGGGACACTTCGTTTCTTGGAAAGTTTTTGGAGTCTAATCTTCGCGAAAAAATACACTACAGAGATAGGAAATTTGCAGTTTTTCAACATAAAATTCAAGATTGCGCTCGATTGGAAGCAGATGCAAATCTCATCTTTTGATATGTGGTTCCTGTCTTCTTACTCTTTCGAACTACGTACGTCTTAATTTGTGAAAAATTGATCTTCCTATTATTTTATTGATATTAGTTCACTTTCGTAAAAAAACTACTAAATTACAACTAGCCTATCCAAAGACAATCAGACATTGACGTGACTGGACCAGCAAAATTATCCAAAATGCTGATTGATAGAAATGTTCTTTGAATAAAAAAGACTTGGTTACAAGAGGATGAGAACCTGCGCAGCATGTAAAATACCAATTTAATTGTTATAATTTTCGATAAATGTTTTTCAAGGGAAAAAAGATTTAAAGATTAATATTTCAAAAATAAGGACACGGATAGTTCGATAGAGTAAGAAGGCAGGAACCACATATCAAAAGATGAGATTTGTATCTGCCTCCAATCGCGCGCAATGTTAAAAAAAAGCTAAATCTGCAGGAGGGCTGTAGGCACTTTGACGCTTAAAGCGACATCGTCCCACAACCAGCGACTGGGCATGACTGTCCATTGCGCTGACTCCTGAAGCGCGTTCAGTCACACTAAATACGGTATGCAGGCATAGACACAAACACAAGCCGGCATCCAGGCACGCACTCACATAGGGCGTACAAGCGGTGGTTCCAGCAATGTACACTCTCTATGCCTTGGGGGGTTGCCCTCATGGGTGTAAATAGCACAACCGGCCCATAGCCCAACCAATTCGTGCACAAGGCCCCAAATTAATGTGACCCTGCACACGAAACCGCGCTAGGGGAAATAGCCAACCTACAACGCGGGGTCGAACCTGGACCAGTGGCACACAAGGCAGACGCGCTAGACCGCCGAGCCACTCGCCCCCAAGCGCGCAATGTTTAATTTCATGTCGAAAAAATTGCAAATTTCCTATCTCTGTATTGTATTTTTTTCGCGAAGATTGGACTCCAGAAACGAAGTGTCCCGTCATTCTACTTAAGGTGTCCTACTCGTAGCTCAGGACGTGGCGCAACTGCCTCCGACGGGGCAATGCACAATCCCCTTTTACCGGTCTCTATTAGTTTTTTGCAATGAGCGAGCTAATTTGCACTGACGGACTCCAGCCAAAACTTTATGCGCTTCGTCTCTCGAAATTCCACCTGCTGAGAGGCTAGCGGCTTGGCTAGGTCGAATTGCAGCTGCTGGGTGCGCTTCATAGCTGAGGCTCCATCTTTGCGTGGGCTAGCTCGTACGCCTGCTTCCCAAAGCATCAGCTCTACTCCGCCTCTCTAAGGCTGCGTTAATAATTTTTTCATACCACGACAAGCATTACAATAAGAGAAATTCGATAAGACTTTATCAAGGATGGGCTTTCGTATGCAGTCCTATTATCTTCGTGATCACAATTATTTTAGCCTTCTCAAATCATTAAGTTGTGATGCTGCGCTCCAAATCACATTTGCACCCAAATTTCGGGATATAATACGGCAATAGAAATTGACATTATCAACCCAGAGCTTCAATTGTACCTCTCTGAATCCGATTTTGTGCTAATAATTGTCAATCATTTTGAACTTAACAGTCAAGAACGTTCATGTTTCAGTGCTGATTGGCACAGAGCTAGGACAATGTACAAAGCTATTTGTACAATGGATAACTGCACAAATACGGTGAGCGAATGATGTAATAAATGGTCAGTTTGCAAAAATCCAAGTCAGAATGCCGCCAACGCTGCCACCGTTCAATCAGCTCGTGGGCGAGGCGGCCTGTTCGATGGCCCGAATCAGATAGTCGACAAAGCCGACCTCGCTGTCAGCCAGCCCGTCGGCTCCGAGCTTCTCGCGTCGCATGTCGTTGCGAAACTGTAGCGCAGTTTTCGCCGTCAGGCGAGCCACTTTGGCTGTCTCGCGTCCCTCCTTCACTATCAGGCGGCGAAACTCAGACAGCGTCATGCGGAACAGCACGGCCTCGGTCTGGGCCACCGCAGTTGCCATGCGGCTTGGCAGCTGAGCCAGAACTTCGAAGTCTCCCAGCATGCCGTGGCGGCTGACGCAGCTCCAAGCAACCCGCGGCCCTTTGCCAACGCCAGTAGCCGCCGTTTGCGGCCTGTGACGACGCGGCCCGATGGCCGGATTTCTGCCGCACTGCGTGGCGCCGCTGCCGGGCAGAACCGAATAGACATTCTTCGCTTGCAGGTGCAGCTCGTACTGACCAGCTAGGCGCCTTGTGTCCAAGTACAGCAGCACCTCGCCGCTGGAATTTTAGTATGGACGTCAGTCATTGATAAGTCAATGCAGTATAACTAATTTCGCCGGCACAACAGTAATCAAAATCGGTGAATTACCTGACAATGAAGTAAATGTCGTCAATTTTGTCGCCCTGTCGAACAATTATATCACTATTATTGTACTTTTGCTTCATCAGGGCTCGAATGAATTGCTGCTTCAGCTTGGGATTGAAGTTGCTCACTAAGTGGAAGCTGCTGGCAAACGATTCTCTCTCTTGCTCAAGCTTCTCTAGCGAGCTCTGCAAGGTTCTCTGGTACAGTGACCGGGATATCCTGATCATGGTGCAAGATTCGGAACCAACAATCACATTGGCAGTCCGGACCACCTTGCGGACTAGCGCAACTTCGCCGATTACGGCCCCTTCTGCAATGGCAGGAAGATTAGGGAGGGATTATCCGTGTGGCTTAATCTGGGCGGGGCTGATCAGGCCTGAAGCTAAGAAACAAATTTTAGAAATTGTAACACATGCCGAATATGCGATCCTTCTGGAATCTCCTTACAATCTGCAGATATGGTGCAACGAATGCGGCACAAGCCAAGCAGTTTTTCTACTCACGCCCCACAACGCCGACCAGAACTCCAAGCGCGTCACCGAACTCCTTGGCTCCACCGTGGATAATGTCGCCCTCCTTGCAAGACGGTGCGTCAGAGGCGGACACGCGGACCTCGCATTCGCCTAGCAGAATGATGTACATAAATTCGCCATTCTCGCCCTGTCGGATTAGCAGCTTCCCTCGTGGCTGAGTTTCCAGGACTGAGTATTTGACTAACTCCTTGAGCACGCCTAGAAAAATAGTAGTAGTATTAGTAGTATTAGTAGTAGTACTAGTACTAGTACTAGTAGTAGTAGTAGTAGTAGTAGTAGTAGTAGTAGTAGTAGTAGTACTAGTAGTAGTAGTAGTAGTAGTAGTAGTAGTAGTAGTAGTAGTAGTAGTAGTAGTAGTAGTAGTAGTAGTAGTAGTAGTAGTAGTAGTAGTAGTAGTAGTAGTAGTAGTAGTAGTAGTAGTAGTAGTAGTAGTAGTAGTAGTAGTAGTAGTAGTAGTAGTAGTAGTAGTAGTAGTAGTAGTAGTAGTAGTAGTAGTAGTAGTAGTAGTAGTAGTAGTAGTAGTAGTAGTAGTAGTAGTAGTAGTAGTAGTAGTAGTAGTAGTAGTAGTAGTAGTAGTAGTAGTAGTAGTAGTAGTAGTAGTAGTAGTAGTAGTAGTAGTAGTAGTAGTAGTAGTAGTAGTAGTAGTAGTAGTAGTAGTAGTAGTAGTAGTAGTAGTATTAGTAGTAGTAGTAGTAGTAGTAGTAGTAGTAGTAGTAGTAGTAGTAGTAGTAGTAGTAGTAGTAGTAGTAGTAGTAGTAGTAGTAGTAGTAGTAGTAGTAGTAGTAGTAGTAGTAGTAGTAGTAGTAGTAGTAGTAGTAGTAGTAGTAGTAGTAGTAGTAGTAGTAGTAGTAGTAGTAGTAGTAGCAGTAGTATTAGTAGTAGTAGTGTCCTTTAGGAAAAACCCTAAATTTTCGCCCCCAAGAATGAAAGTGTCTCATGTTTCTAATTAGTCAAAGTACCGATGACATAGATTAAATCTGAGCAAAGAATTCCCCATAACGGGAGAAATACGCACTTTTTCGACCCTTTCATACCCGTCTAGCTTGAGCCAGACAGGAAGCACGGCCGCTTTCACGCAAAGAGGAAAATCTATGGGGCTCACTATCATCCAGCTCGCCAAGCACGCAAATTTTGCCCCGCTTTGCCTCCGCTCGCGACAGGTCCTTGAACCAGGACATGATCATCCGCATATCATCCTCGTCGCGCAGTTTCGGCTCTGGCAACAGGGCCCGGTTGACCCGCTCAGCCAGCAGCTCGGAGTCCATGGCCTGCAATTCGTCTGAAGTCTCTGGTCGAGGCTAAGGTGGGCACTGCGTTTCTCTCTCTCCGTCTGGCTCGCTTGCCTGTGAACAGTTGCTCTGCGGGTGTTTCTGCCACAACTAACGCATAATTATCTGTCAATCAATGCGCCGTTTACCCGGTACTCTGTCGAGCAGGCTCCCTACCGAGAGGGCTGCCTCGCTGTCCGCCTATCAGGCCCCTCTCCGTTAGTCTCTCATCCAACCAATCTTTTGTGTAACTGCCCTCTGCCAAAATCTGAGCAGAGGCGTTTTCTGTCTCCGCCAGTTTCATCGCTCATTTTCTAACGGTTTCGCATGCTCTGTTGCACGCCCTGCTACTCCCACCCATGGCAGGCACACCTGTCAATCATGGCTGACAGTTTGCTGCCATAGTATCCACCGAGTAGCATGATAAACGTCAGCTAGTGTCGCAGCTGTTTTTTCCCAATCAGTTTAGGCAGTTTATCGCAGATTTAGAAGTGCAATTTCAGAATTTTTGTGGTTCCAGTTAATCTGGGCTCCCCCTGGGCCAATTGCAAAAGTCCGGACTGAGAAGACCTGCTCTATGCAATTGATAGCTAAACCACCCGGAATCTGCCAGCTGGATATCTCGTCCCTTTCAGCTGACTGCCCAGCAGATTCCGCGCCCCAAAGCATGCATGCCTCCTCTCAGAGCCTAAACTCAGCCTCCCAACAGTCCACTTTCTCTGGCCACAGATTTTCCTGATTGGCTGCTCTGACCTTGGCGGTAGGGGCGATAAAAGCTACTTACTGCTTCACCAGTTCGCCAGTTGTCAGTACGCTTCTTTTGTCCCGCGCACCCTTCACCCGTCAGTGAAATTCTTTTTCCAAATTATATAGTTCCTCACCCGGAAGTAATTTTTCAGCCAAGCAAGTGCTTGGCGAGATATTTTACTGCAACAATTTTCAAACTCACAGTATCCACAAGGCAAAGTCATCTTGGAGGAGCCAGGTAAGAATTACTAAATTAAGCAAGGCTACAAATGGTAACGTGCCTTTGAATTTGCTGGAATTCTGAAGAACAAGCTGCTTGCAGCTAAAATACGAGCGTAAATCTCCTTGCTGTCTTGAACGAACTTAGTGGTTCAACTGGCAGCAATCCATCAAGTCAATCTCCCTCTGTGTCTGCTATCTGGCCTTGTTTGCCTTGAGAATGCAAACTCACTCACAGCGAGTAGCAACAGCAGGCGCGAGATTAATTCCTGAGACATACAACTCGATCTTCAGCTGGTTCGACAGAAGATGGTTAGGAACTGAGAAACACTTTGACCCTTTAAAGGGAGGAGCCACTAGAAGCAGTGAGAAAGTGCCTATTTGACTTTGGTGTCCTGCATAGCTTAACTGTTGGGTTGAATATTTGTAGAGTCGGTGCAGGCTTCAATACAAGCTGCAGCCCTCCTTTCGCTCCTAGTAGCAATGCGACAATTTATATCCCAAATTTTTTATGCCGGCACATTAGCTACCTCGGTACTTCCTTTGAAACCCTTAGTAGAAACTACTACTGAACAAGGCCGGAGAAAGAGACTTTAGAGTTTCTTGTTCTCAAGCACCCAGCAAAGAAAACACTTCTCAATGGAGCTCCCCAAGCAATTCTGCTATTTGAATTGACTCTAGCTGAGCACGGAAGCAGGAAGAAGTTTCGTTTCTGAACCTTCTATTCAGCTAGCACTTGAGAGATTCGAGGCTGAATTGGATGCATAAATCCCGGCCTTGGTTCGAGCTGTTTAGAGCCAAGTCTGTTTCAATTCAGCCAATGCTCAAGCTACACGCACGGGAGAGGCATTCAGCTTTCTTCGTGCCCAGCGATTCTTTCTTTCCAGCCCTCTCGCCCATTCCGTCTCCGTTTTCTCGTCGCTTTCTTCTCGCAGACTTTCAATTCGGGCCGGCATTGTTTGATTCGCCCAGTCAGTCCCATCCGAGAGATCCTCAGGGCAGGGAAGCCAACTTCCTCTTATCCCTTAGCTTGGCTTCACTCAGACCCCATACTCTCTCCCACTCGCATTTCTCATCTTCTTGTGGCTCTTCATCGCGCTCGTCCTCACGCTAATAGACTTCTTCCAAGTCCACAACGCATAGCATTCATGCCTGACCCTCTCGTACCATACTTTCACAATTGATGGCAAAAATCTGTCTAAACTTTTCAGTCTGAAGTTCTAAAAAATTATCAAGCCAGTGAGAAATCAATCGCCGATAGGAAAATCGTTCCAGAAGATTTACCTGATTTAGATTTGATCGCTTTATTTTATTAAAAAAATTGCAGCTCAAGCTATTTACCGAAATTCTACTGCATAATTAATGGTTTTGGCCCTGATGCCACAAAGTTCCTATTCCTGCCTATTCCTGCCTATTTCTGTCTATTTCTGTCTATCGATGGTTGCAGCCTTTCAATTATTTTTTTCTAGGAAATTCTGGGCACATCAAGCATCTCATGCCAGATAAAGCCATGTGCCAACCAATAGTTTGAGGAAAATTCATATGCAACTCAGCTGAATTTTTAATGTCTGTCTTCACCAACCAAGGCTGAACAGCTCGGAGACCTGCCAAAGTTGGAGCTAACGCGGCAGTGAGTCATGCGGGACGCCGGCAACAACTTTCTCGGCGCGATCTTTGCTGTCATCCTTGCCGCGACGGCCGATACAGCGTCGACTTCCGTAGGACTGGCAATGCTGGTGGACGAGGAGCTGCCGGTGGGAACGGAGCTCGCCGACCTGCTTGCGGTGCTGCAGGCTCGGGGCCACCGACTGACCAGAGGCGTGGAGCCGGACTTTCGGGTGTTCAACTCTGCCCCTTCCGGGGTTGTCAGGTACTTCGCTCTGGCCAGAGACACCGGCCAACTGTTGATCAGCCAGAGACTGGACCGGGACCGGATGTGCACCGACGCCGCGGCCTGCTGCGACCGCACGGCTGCCTCCTGTCGGCTGATGCTGCAGGTGAGCGGGGGTGGGTGCTTAAATGTCAACCGAATGCCGTTTGCAGAAGCTCTAATCTAAATAAGCTAAATCTGCAGGAGGGCTGTATGCACCTTGACGCTTGAACCGCCATTGTCCCACAACCAGCGACTGGGCATGACTGTCCATTGCGCTGACTCCTGAAGCGCGTTCAGTCACACAAAATACCGTATGCAGGCATAGACACAAACACACGGTGCGCAACAGAATTCCAGTATAGCACCCAGTCACGTACTCACATAGGGTTTACAAGCGGTAGTTCCAGGAATGTACACTCTCTACGCCTTGGGGGGCTGCCCTCATGGGCGTAAATTGCGCAACCGGCCCATAGCCCAACCAATTCGTGCACAAGGCCCCAAATTAATGTGACCCTGCACACGAAACCGCGCTAGGAAAAATAAACGACCTACAATGCGGGATCGAACCTGGACCAGTGGCACACAAGGCAGACGCGCTAGACCGCCGAGCCACGCGCCCCCCCCCGTTTGCAAAAGCTCAATACCGTAACAAAATGCAGGTGCAGTCGGACCGGGAATACACTTACGTGATATCTGTGGAGATCACTGTGAATGACATCAATGACAACGCACCCCACTGGCCGGCACCGGAGCTGACGCGCGAGTTCAGCGAGGCCAGCTCACCGGGCGAGTCGCGGACCCTGCCGCCAGCCGAGGATCCCGACGCCGGGTCAAACGGAGTCCGCAGCTACCGACTCCTACCGCCTCTGAGCCCGGAGTTTGAGCTCCAGCAGGATGTAACGCCGTCTGGCGACACTCAGCTCAGGCTGCGACTGCTGCTGCCATTGGACCGGGAAGTGTGCAGCTCTTACAAGCTCATTCTGGCTGCTTTTGACGGCGGCACGCCTAGCCTTAACGGCACAGTTGCGCTGCTCATCACTGTGGCGGACGAGAATGATGAGCAGCCCCGCTTTGAGCAGCAGCGCTACTCAGCAAGTGTGAGAGAGGACGCCACGCCCGGATCTACCGTGAGGATATTTGCTTTTCTTTTAGAAGCAAATCCTAATTTCTATGAATCTAGGTCTACATTTATGAACAAGTAAAAACTGGGAAAAATAGCCATCCAAGGACCACTAGAAGTCACTTTTGTTAGAAGGACAAACACTAAAAAAATTTGAAGGCCGAAAATACACTAAAATAATAAGTTTAACCATATACAAACATTTTTAATTTCTGTCTTGCCAGTGCAAAATCGGCCTTCAAATATTTGGAGTGTCGCGTCCTTCTACTCTAGAAGTCCTTGGAGCCATCTACTTTGAAGGTTTGCGTCCCACGACTAACTAAATTTGAAAAACTTAGTTACACTCATAATCTGTGTTACGGAGTGGAGGTATTTAAGCAGCTGCAGCTTTCCACGACGAAACGCATCGCTGCAGCAGTCGGTGAGGGGTTCCGTCCTTTGGCTTGCAGGCACCCGAGTGTGATCCCATCTGCGGCGATCAGTATGCAGCAGGAAGTGCGACAAAATTGGCCCTGAATGCAAATCCAAAGTGGAGTAATTGGCTCAAGAGGATAGCTTGCATGTGGGTGCATCAGCTAGAGGTGTCTCACTTCCCTTCACTAGTTTGTTCCACTGTGGATGACTAAATCAGCGCTTTCTGTTCTAGAATGAGCTGCGAGGGTGGCTCTGATCGACAATCGACTGTATCACTCCCTCTTGAGCGGCCATAATGCCTTTTTCCCCATTTTTCTCTTCTCTGATTCGTTTATCTCAAGTATTGAATCACGGGGGTATCACAAGCGTGATGCTATCAGCTACAGTTGCGAGCTATTAGCGGAGCGGCTACAAAAACAAACCTGTCCACGTAACCACCATTTGTGCAGGTTCTTAATGTGAAGGCCATCGATCGAGACGCTGGTGCAAATGGCCAGGTGACCTACTCCATCCCAGCTTTCGCTCCGGCACGGGTTCGCTCCCTGTTCAGTGTGGACCCGGTCACGGGTACCGTGCGCGTGGCTGGCAGCCTGGACTTTGAGCAGCATCGGGAGCACAGACTTTCACTGCTAGCGCAGGACAATAGCCCCAGCGCGCCGCGTCAAGGCACCACTCTCGTAGTCATCGAAATAATTGACGTCAATGATGAAGCGCCGCGGATTCTGGTCAACACAGATAGACTTGGCGCGACCGAAAACGAGCCACCTCGTCGAATGGTTACCATAGTTACTGTCACGGACGCTGACTCGGGCATCAATGGCCAGGTGCGCGGGGACGTAATGCAAAACCCCTGAGGAATAGTTACGAAGTATTACTAGATCAAACGGCGTTCTCAGCTACCGACAGGGAAGTACATTCAGTTTAGGATATCAAAAATATTTTTATCATTTGGGCACAACGGGTCCAAGAAACAAGCTGAGTCAAACGAGCGCACAGGGTCTTGAATTCGTATACGTCAGAATGCTGAGGGGCTCGCCTCCAGAACTGTCAGTGGGAGAGGCAAGCCCGAAACCAAATGCGCTTAGAGTAAATAAAACAGCCATCGGTCTGAATGTCTGCCTCCCAGGTGTCCTGCTGGCTGCAGGATCCCCTGTCCGCATTCGCTCTCGAGTCCCTGAATCCGGAGGGTCCCATGCCGCGGCTATACAAGCTAGTCACCTCCCGCTCACTGGACCGCGAGTCCGATGGCACCTCAGTCAGCGTCGCCATCCGGTGCCGCGACCTCGGCGAGCCGGCCAACACGGCGGAGCGCTCGCTGAAAATTGATGTCGCGGATGTCAACGACAATGCGCCAAGTTTTGCCAGCCCAGACCGCTTGCGCTTCAGCGTCAGTGAGCGAACCCCGCCAAGCAGAAGCAGCTCAGAGGCTAAATTTGTCTTCCGCCTGGACGCCAAGGACCCAGATTCTGGCTGCAACGGCAGTGTCACCTACAGAATGGCGGCTGCAGAGTTCAAGAATAACCTCACAGACTCCAATGCGGCAATGTTTTTCGAGCTGTCGCCCACTGACGGTCTTGTGCGATTGCGGCAAAAGCTAGACAGAGAGTCTCAGGCCAGACACCAATTCGTGGCCCTGGCCATGGACGCCGGAAAGCCAGTAGGCTTAACCGGGTCAGTTTTGGTGATCGTCGATGTGACAGACGACAATGACAACTGCCCAGTGATTGCAGCTTGCATTGCCTTTCATGTGGCTGAAGACGCTGTCCCTGGTAAGATATCTATCTGTCTATCTATCTGTCTATCTATCTATCTATCTATCTATCTATCTATCTATCTATCTATCTATCTATCTATCTATCTATCTATCTATCTATCTATCTATCTATCTATCTATCTATCTATCTATCTATCTATCTATCTATCTATCTATCTATCTATCTATCTATCTATCTATCTATCTATCTATCTATCTATCTATCTATCTATCTATCTATCTATCTATCTATCTATCTATCTATCTATCTATCTATCTATCTATCTATCTATCTATCTATCTATCTATCTATCTATCTATCTATCTATCTATCTATCTATCTATCTATCTATCTATCTATCTATCTATCTATCTATCTATCTATCTATCTATCTATCTATCTATCTATCTATCTATCTATCTATCTATCTATCTATCTATCTATCTATCTATCTATCTATCTATCTATCTATCTATCTATCTATCTATCTATCTATCTATCTATCTATCTATCTATCTATCTATCTATCTATCTATCTATCTATCTATCTATCTATCTATCTATCTATCTATCTATCTATCTATCTATCTATCTATCTATCTATCTATCTATCTATCTATCTATCTATCTATCTATCTATCTATCTATCTATCTATCTATCTATCTATCTATCTATCTATCTATCTATCTATCTATCTATCTATCTATCTATCTATCTATCTATCTATCTATCTATCTATCTATCTATCTATCTATCTATCTATCTATCTATCTATCTATCTATCTATCTATCTATCTATCTATCTATCTATCTATCTATCTATCTATCTATCTATCTATCTATCTATCTATCTATCTATCTATCTATCTATCTATCTATCTATCTATCTATCTATCTATCTATCTATCTATCTATCTATCTATCTATCTATCTATCTATCTATCTATCTATCTATCTATCTATCTATCTATCTATCTATCTATCTATCTATCTATCTATCTATCTATCTATCTATCTATCTATCTATCTATCTATCTATCTATCTATCTATCTATCTATCTATCTATCTATCTATCTATCTATCTATCTATCTATCTATCTATCTATCTATCTATCTATCTATCTATCTATCTATCTATCTATCTATCTATCTATCTATCTATCTATCTATCTATCTATCTATCTATCTATCTATCTATCTATCTATCTATCTATCTATCTATCTATCTATCTATCTATCTATCTATCTATCTATCTATCTATCTATCTATCTATCTATCTATCTATCTATCTATCTATCTATCTATCTATCTATCTATCTATCTATCTATCTATCTATCTATCTATCTATCTATCTATCTATCTATCTATCTATCTATCTATCTATCTATCTATCTATCTATCTATCTATCTATCTATCTATCTATCTATCTATCTATCTATCTATCTATCTATCTATCTATCTATCTATCTATCTATCTATCTATCTATCTATCTATCTATCTATCTATCTATCTATCTATCTATCTATCTATCTATCTATCTATCTATCTATCTATCTATCTATCTATCTATCTATCTATCTATCTATCTATCTATCTATCTATCTATCTATCTATCTATCTATCTATCTATCTATCTATCTATCTATCTATCTATCTATCTATCTATCTATCTATCTATCTATCTATCTATCTATCTATCTATCTATCTGAGATAGTAACCTTAGTGGCTTCAATGCAGATCTGTGACAAGTAGTTTGGCGCGATTAGTTTTCGGCTGTTTCGCGTTTAATTTTTAGCGTCTATCGCTTTCAAGAAGTATTCTACTTCAATTCTGCACAGGTCAACATATGAATCAGTTAAGCATGTGATACAACAGCCAAAGTACTCGTAGTACTTTTTAGGTCAATTCCCCGATGAGGACGTCAAAAAATCATTTGAAGTTTTTAACTGATGTGATTAAGCTCCCATTAGGCCGATGCCACATATTCACTGCTTATTTCTAGTCAATTGTAATGACGTTTTTCTGATTTCTGACAGACTTTTTCAATAATAACTGAATGAGCAATTCAAATCCGAGGCTTAACAACCAGAAGTGCGCTGGAAGGCTCTGTCGTTGTTTAAAAAGGCGGATTGGCGCACCCTTTATTTCACAAAATTGCAGGCCAAAAACCTCCCCCCGGCAGGCCACGTCATCGGCCGGCTGAACGCGAGCGATGCGGATTCGGACGAAAATGCGCGCCTCAGCTTCCGCCTCGCCATGGGAAGTGCACAGGTGGACTCGGGCGAATCGGCAGACTGGTCCTTCAACGTGACGCAGGACGGTCAGCTGGTGCTCGCCAAGCCGCTGGACCGAGAGCGTCGTCAGCGCTTTCAATTCGGTGTCGAGGTCTCCGACGCTGGTCAGCCGCCCTGCAAAACCGCGGCCACCGTTGTCGTCGAGGTGGACGACGTGAACGACAGCAGGCCGCGGTTTCTGTTCCCTTCCCGCTGGAACCGGACGGTCCGCCTGCCCGCCGGCGGAATTCCCGTGGCCGGCCGAGTGGCGCAGCTGCTGGCTGCGGACGCGGACGCGGACGCCAACGGCCGGTTCAAGTTCAGCCTGCTGGCGCCGCCGCACTCGCCGTTCCACGTGGACGCGGACACCGGCCAAGTGATTCTGGTCCGACCGCTGGCACCCGAGCTGGCCGCGCAGTCTATACGACTGACGCTGAGGGTGCGCGACTGCGGCCAGCCTCCCCTGGAGGACGTCCAGTCCCTTATTGTGGAATTCGCCCAATCGGAGCGGGTACTTCGCGCCGATGAAGGCCTCGGCAGTTCAGGCGGCGCCGGCTCGGACGGCTTCCTCGTGGTTGCTGGGCTCGTCTTTGCGGCGGCGGCCTTCCTGCTGATCCTGGTCAGCGGTCTTCTGTTCGCCGCCTGCCGCCGCCGCTGCGTTGGTGAGCTCTGCGACGGTTCAAAAGACAAGTTTTCTGTGAGGGGGAATTTCCCATTGAAGCAGCCGCATAAACAGCAAATGCGCGCTCTGGGCGCCGCTCAAAAACTTTTAAACAATTTTGCAGTAAGAAAGCATCGCTAAATTTGTTTATTTTCAAAGATGGCATCAGCATTCTTTCCGAAGACGCCAGCAGCCGCTTTAGTGGTGAGGGGGTAGCTACTTCTCTTTGATTTTAAAAAAAATGCGTAAAAGTGCAACATTTTTTTACGCCGCAACCGCTACAGAGTGAAGTGAAAGTTGTAGATTTTGGCCTCGACTCCTTGCACAGGCAGACTATGACAATTAATCCTGACAGGATTTAATTGTTTCAATTAAATCCACTGTTGCTTTTATATTCTAAATAATTAGAATTGTCATTGGCATGTCATTGTAAGAGTATTCAGTTTTTATGAGCCCTGAACCAGCTTTTAAGTGCAAGCAGCATTATCAAATTGCGAGTCAAGTGCAATATATTTATATTCGAGAAATGCTAGATTGTTCGCTTGCGCGAAGCAAATTCTCATAAGATTCTCCAGTCAGAAGGATTCTGTCCGAGATGTCCCAACTGAAACAGTATTTTTTAGGGGCGGGGAAAGTCCTGATTAAACGGGTGTTTTGGATGGGATCAGCATCAGCAGGGCCTTTGTTTAAGCCGCTCATTCCTAATGCCATCTAATTTAATAAGCAGGCGCAGGGAATTGAGCGAATGCATGGTGATCATCCGGATTCCTTGCTGGAGATAAGGAAGGGATTATCCGGGTGTGTACATCGGGCGGCACGGTATGATCGCGGGCTCCTCCTAGCTAATTTGGCAAGATGCATGATTGAAATTTGTCCACCTGTGGGAGACAGGCGGCTTATGAAACGGAACGAAAGGCTTATAAGGTGATGCTTAATCAGCAGTTAGACACTAATCAAGTCCCTTTTCAATCATTTTTTGAACTTTTTCGACCATTCTGGTCAGGCACTTTGGTGCGCGCACGAATACACATGGGTTTTGTGCTGCGACTTTGAATTTTCGAGCATCGAGATCGTTCCTGCTTATTCTGTGACTCTACCGAATGGGCTCCTACACTCGGCACCCAAAATTGAACGCTCGGACAGGTTCTCAAATATGATGCGAAGGACAGCGGCTTAAGAAGAAGTGGAGTAGAGATATGCTACGCTAGTTAAGTCGGGTGCAAACTCATCCGAGAGGCTAAAAAAGCTAAATCTGCAGGAGGGCTGTAGGCACTTTGACGCTTAAAGCCGACGGGGCATTACTGTCCATTGCGCTGACTCCTGAAGCGCGTTCAGTCACACTAAATACGGTATGCAGGCATAGACACACAGTCACATGAGGGTGTACATTCCAGGAATGTACACTCTGTGCCTTAGGGGTTGCCCTCATACTGCGTATTGCGTAAATTGCACAACTGGCCCATAGCCCAACCAATTTGTGCACACGGCCGAAAATTACGAGTAATGCGACCCTGCACACGAAACCGCGCTAGGGAAAAAAGTCAACCTACAACGCGAGGTCGAACCTGGACCAGTGGCACACAACGCAGATGCGCTAGACCGCCGAGCCACTCGCCCCCCCCCCTCCGAGAGGCAGTGAAGAGCTGCATTCCTACTCTTCGTTTATTCTTGTTTGTAACTTCGGCTTGATGGGAAATCTTTGTAGAGGAATGAATAGATGAATACAGTTGCATCATCAACTTAATTATCATTCGTGAACTACGAGCTCATTAATTAGAAAGGCACGGTGCGCGCAAACATTTCGGCTTTTAGAGGGGTTTTAGCCCAGCAGTACTGTACATTATTCTGCGACTTTATTACCGACAAAGGAGTAGATTTTTGCAAAGAAAACGAGCGAAACTAGTGACAACTGTGAAATTATGAACATATAGCTCGTAAAATATGTGCGAAACTGCCATACTTTAGTTAGTCTCGCAGCCCTCTGCTTGAGTTCTTCCTGATTGATGATTTTTACGTCACATAGTAGCAGGGAGTTTTCTAGCTGATACCAGCTGAACACTGTTCTATGCTACTTAGAGTAGCAATTCAAGTATTCTACTCACTGATCCTTATTTTCATAGGATTCGATGTAGTCTAGATATCGAATCATCATCTGTATTTGGCTCTTAAAGTATGTGACATTTTTAGGCAAAACTTTATAGACCTTTGTGGATGAAACATTCGAAAGCTAAACAAATTGAATTTTAGGCTATATTTAGCCACAACAAAACATCTGGATTGGCACAATACATTAACTTACACTAGTTAACTAGCGAGCGTACACTCTTTTTTTGTATTATGGTTCATATTAGAGTACCATTCAAATAACGTAAATGTATTTGCTTGAGCGATAATAATAATCGTGCTTGCCCTGCTGGAACATCCCGCCACTCCAGCTGCCGCTACCGCCTCAGGCAGAGGCCGGCGTCCCCTATTCAGCAGAGCTTCCAAGGCTGCTCCCAGATGCCTGGAGGATGAAGCGACTGTGCCAATGGCGAGCACATTTTCTGGAGTTAATCAACAGGTGAGCAAATATTTTGAACCAATCTTATTCGAATAATATTATTTATCCATTCTATTAACTAAAAAGCGAGTCACTTTCTGTTATTAAGGTCTATTCACCTTTCAAAGGGCCAAATGCTTATCTGTATTTGATGAGCAGAATGCAGAAGCCGGAAAATTGTCTTATAAAATTCACAAACAGGCCTACTAATAGTAGAGTACAGCGGCCAAGCCCTATATCATGATTAGCAGAGGCTGTTTGTTAAACGAATCAGTGGCCATGGAAGCCTGCTAGTCAAGTAGGAAGTAGGTCAGCCTGTCACACAGTTTGCCCCCCCCCACTGACTGCAGCAGAGCCGCAGCTATTTCTACAAGCCGCAGCTGGAGGGCTCACCGCAACCGGACTTTGCCAGCCTCCGGTCCACAGACGGCTCCAATGACGACAGCGGGCGCGGCGGCAGCTGTGACAATGACTGCGGCCGCAACAAAAGGCAGCAGCGAGCGCCGGAAGACCCGGCTGACTGTAAGTGGCCGTCTGCTTTTTTCTCACCCTGAAAGTTTCGCCCACTTCCTACAGTTCCGCCTCGCTTTCGTCCGTTTCTTCTTCCCTGCACTCACTTTGAGCGCGGTGAAGCAGTGAGAAGTGCCGCATTTGTGGAGCGGTTGAGATTTAGCTGTAACTGAGACTTGAGGAAAACTAGCGGCAAATTTGGGAGTGAGTCACTGACTGGCTGCCAACCTGTTGCCCACTGAGTGCCGCTAGTTAGGGGAAAATTGAAATGTGTGAAAGCCTGGGCGCCGAGAATTATTGAGGCTGCCTTGTCACATGCCCTGCTCGTGTCTATCAAGTCTGAAAGCGAAATATTGCATAGAAAGTTCATCGGAAGATTTGTCAATAATTCTGTAATGCATCAGCATGAAAATGTTTTTCTGCTTTGTAAATTACCAGTAATTTTGATAATTATCAATCTTCCCATCTCTTGAGAATGTTGCTTTCATTTCTGCACAGAATCTCCTTAACTCTGGGGAAAATTCATCCTTATCAAGTTTAATCACAGTCACAATAATTTAATTGGTTACCACCCTCTTTGAGCAGCTAGTTGCTGTAAATTCCCCATTAGTCAGAAATCTCCAGTTTAAATCAATCTAGGGGAACTACTAGACATGGAAATCAACTTGTACGGATGTCTTATTGAGATTTGTGATCGCAGGAAATCTATTCTTTCATTCGTGGAAATAGATTCTTTCTGAAATCTGACGATGCCTGCCATGGGTGCAGCGCGCTTACGGATGGACAAATCAACAGGATTCTAACCCAACGAGTGCATTTTCTTTCACGTCCATGGATTAGCAAGGATTAAGCATAATCCCACGAATCCTAGTGTCTTGACAATCGGCGCCCTCACTAATGCGCTATGATGATAGTTCAACAGATGTTCCGCATTTTTCAGTCTGTCCAGTAAGTTCAGCCCAGCACCTTGGAGGCGAGCAGACATCTGAGCAGCAGCAGCAGCGCATCATCTACGCAACCATCGTGCGCTCCAGCCAGGCAGGAGAAATCAGAATTGTATGAGCCGATTGACAAGCTGCAGGCCTGTTGATTTTGCATGCCTATTTTAGTGCGATTTCTTTGCTCTGTAACTTGCTTAGGAAATAAATGTCGAGGCAGACCCGAGTTCGTCCATCTGGAACTTGTAAATTTACTCCGAGGCAGACTTCTCTAGTTTTATTAACCTTATAAAATTTCTAAATCTGAGAAATTTCCCCAAATATGAATTAAACTGCGATTGTTGCATTGCATTGTTCATTGTAATTGCTGTTGAAACAGTAAGCCAAGTTTGACAGCTATGTTGAAATCTGTTAAAGTACTTTGGCTGTAAGCTCCGCGAGGCACTGCTACGGCAAAAAATTTCTGTTTATGAATATTCTGAATAGATTAAAAATATATGAGAAATGCTTGAAGCTTCATTCTGCTTCGTCAGTGCAATAGACGCCTAATGAAGGTTTCAATGAACTCGGTGGTTGGTTAGAATTAAATGCTGGGTTGAATGAAGTTAAATCTCAGGGAATTGTGGCATTTCAACTCAATTTTCAATAAAAAAAGGAGCGCCAAAACAAAAGACCCCATTCCTGCAGTCTGCCAAGCCTTCCAGAGTTTCCCGAAAAAAGAAGTGAATGATAGCAGCCAGATGGTCTACCCCAGCCTGCTCCTATTGTCTTGCCAACTGCTTCCAGCGCAGGATTCAGGGGCAGGTGAACAGGAGTTGAGCCCAAAATGGGAGCTGGAACAATGAATTCAATTCTACTCGGATCGCAGATACGCTCTCAAACTCCTTCTCTAATGTCACTCAAATTGGCTGAATTCCAGTTAGACCTGTCGCATTAGCCCAACTGTAGTCACTTTTGATTCCCGAATATCACGTGCATAAGACTCCGATAGAAAGGCACTGAGATGCAAAGAGATCCGTCGGTGGGTAAGGGAATTCAGCCGAGTGTCTCAGCAAGCTTCTATAGGCTGGCAGCGCCGGCAGCCACCGGCAATTGAGCAGACAAGCTGACTATTCACAGTGCAGAATGCACGAGATACGGAAACAGTTTTACTGCACCCCGCCCCTAAATGCAGCAGCTACAAAAGCTTCAGCTAAATATTCGTGCAGACCAGGCGTGCAAACCCTGATCAATGGTCTCAGGGCCTGAGGCTGCGGTCTTTGCAAAAGCATTCACAGATATTTTGCCCCTACATTGTCCATCCATCAGCTCAGACACGCCAGGACAGACATGTTGAAAGCTTCGGAGCTTGGCACAAGAGCCCGGGAAATAAATGAGGATGGTGAGTGCAAGGCTGAATTTTTTTTCTATTATTCTCTAGCATTCCGGATCCCCTCTTCATTGTTGTTAACTCACGGGAAGAATTTCACCCCCATGTAAACAGTCGTCGTGCTTCACCCGGCTTTGAAACGCTTTAAGCTGGATTTTTTTCCTAAAAAAAACTCTCTCACGCTTCACTATCAGCGTTTTTGTCTTCCCTGTTTCACTGGCTCCCCTCGCTGCATGCGCTTGCTGCTTTTTGTAGGCATAGCATGTCGCGAATGGAGGCTCTGAACCAGCCTACAGCTGCAACAGTCGCAAAAATTGTTTTGTTAGCGCAGTCTGCGCTCATCAAGACCAGTTCGATACAGAAGGTAGAATAAACTGAATGCAAGCGGGGTCTTTGTTGCTTTTAACGAAGCTAGCAATCTAAAATACTTTTCTCTTAATCTTGGTATTTTTCAAAGGGTTCCACCATTTTCCTACCAATTTCTATTTTCCTATAGCTGAGTGGCATTGATGCCAACCAGTGCTAACGGTGTGGCTCATTTTACTGCTCATTTGCTCAAGTGTGGCACTACATCATGGGGTATGGGACAAAGCAGCTGCAGCATAACCTGCATTAGCTTGTTGGGAGACGCCTTGGCCGCCTCAAACACCAAGAAACAAAGAAAGATGCAGGGTGATGGAGAATGAAAAAGAGACCTGCAGCTTCCAGCTCATGTCAGCGGGGTGGCTTTGCAATTAAAATTTCTATTTGTTGCTTGAGTGAGCCTGGGCTGCTAAAGGTGCCAGTGGGTGGCAGAAAACGAATTCATTGGACAAATGAGAACGAAATGTGAGCACTGAGAATAGCAAATTGAGAAGGCAGACTTCTCTTTTAGAAGCAGATTTAAAAAAGTGCACCAATTTGATGCCACAGTCAGTGTAGCAGATCGGGACGGTGCGAACGTGCGGGATTAAAGGGCTGCTCGTCTGGCTCAACATGCTCGAGCTGTTTCCACAGAATATTGAAAAATGATGTAGATGGTGATGCTGATGGCAGCTAGCTGAAAGTCCTCGAATTTGCTCACCTGACGCTGAGGGTCTGTCTATCTCAGGCATTTCAGGGTCTATCTCAGGCATTTCAGGGTCTGTCTCAGGCATTTCAGGGTCTATCTCAGACATTTCAGGGTCTGTCTCAGGCATTTCAGGGTCTATCTCAGCCATTTCAGGGTCTATCTCAGCCATTTCAGGCTCTATCTCAGGCATTTCAGGGTCTATCTCAGCCATTTCAGGGTCTGTCTCAGGCATTTCAGGGTCTGTCTCAGGCATTTCAGGGTCTATCTCAGCCATTTCAGGGTCTATCTCAGCCATTTCAGGGTCTGTCTCAGGCATTTCAGGGTCTGTCTCAGGCATTTCAGGGTCTATCTCAGCCATTTCAGGGTCTATCTCAGGCATTTCAGGGTCTATCTCAGCCATTTCAGGGTCTATCTCAGGCAGCCGGCCAGCTCGGGCACTGTTTGAAAAGAAAGTGCAGAGCCAGTTTGCGGCAGTGCACCGATGCCGCTAAATAGATATCGCAAAACTAATTTCCAAGCTTTTAACGCTAAATGGATTCGCAAGGCCAGCTCGGCACGCTGGGAAGAGCTGGGAAGTTTGGATGGCAGGCAGCATTCTTATAAAAGCGTATTTGGCGTAGCTGGGACTTGAAATAGATAATGATTATAGTACAAATCCGGCTGGAAAATCCCACTTACTCAACGCGTATAGACTGCAATCAATCTTCATGCAGTGAAGCCTTGCGATTCCGTTCCCCGAATAAGTTTGCTTCCTAGGAGATGAGTTGAGAATTTTCTCGCTTCGTGCAGTTTTACTTGACTCTGGCGGGGGTCGCATCTGCGGGCTTAAAAGTTGTTGGCCAGTTTAATTGCCGAGAGAATGGGAACTTACCCGCGCATTAATTAGTCACGGCTGAAGATGCGCGCAACAAGTGAAGCAACAACTGCTGGCGAGGGAAGCGCCATTCATGCTTGGGACAAGTTCACTGGCAGGTGCACCCTGCAAACTGTCTGCCTTAATGTCGAGGGCACTTTCATACTAAATAATCTTAGCATCAGGCATCTTCTGCGGGTAGCATACAGTAGTAGCGCTAGTAATCGGAATATACGCTTGTGTTTACTTGGTTTAAATGAAGGCGATTGGTGGCATTGGAAGTTGATTCACAAACAGAGCTAGAGCTTCATCTGTGTAGATTTTGTTGAAGTGAATATGAATTCCCAAGCGAAATTAAAGTGTAAATGTAAGTGTAACATCCACCAATTAGCAGACCAAATCATTTCAGAGCATTTCTTGAAGTTAACGTAGTCAGGACAGTTGCCTTCTCTAAATCTGCAACACTACTTTACGCTAGGGAACCCGGCCTCAGCCGCACCCACTGGCCACCCCGTGCCGTCCAATCGTATAATTAGAAAATCTCAATGGCCTGCTTATCACATGCGCTTCTTGTTGATTAATTAAAAAAGCCAATGTTTCACTCTCTTGTTAGCTGCTTGAGTCGGATTTCTGATTATCCCAACTGCCCCTAAGCTCCCAGCCTGCTCAATCCGTTAACCCAGGAGTCGGTCTTGGCCCCGCCAAAGCCGCGCTAGCGTCGCCTGATCCGTCCGAAAACCGGCCTCAAACAGCCAAGGTGGCGGCGTCTGCGACTGCCGCGACCGATTTGGCTAGCGGCCGCGAGTGCCGAGCGATCTGTCGGACCATGGCAAGTCGGTGGCGGCTTTTCTGTGAAGGCTCCTCAATTAGGGGAGTGCAGAAAATTCTCAAGGCCCGATCACCGTTCATCAAGATCCTCTGGCTATCATTTGTTATAGTGATGACACTCGTGTTGGTCATCGTGTCCGCCTTCCTGGTTAAGGACTTTCTCAACTACGACACGGCCTGGCACACGTCCACCGCGTTTGACGTCAAGCCGGAGTTTCCGTCCTTCACTCTGTGCGCGCACAGCCCATTCAGCTACGAGGCGCAGAGCCTGTGGGATTCTGGTGCAGTGATGAGCCCGCTGAAATTCCAGCAGATGCTCAAGGATATCACTGGCCTGGCACTGGCACACGACTTGGAATACATGAAGCAGATGTACGCCTACGACAACATCGAGACCTACTACCAGCAGCTGCCGTTCAATGAGACCATTCTGATCGGGCACAACCGCAGCAGCCTATTCTTCTGCGTGGTGGTGGTAGGCGGTCAGCAGTACATCGCTGACAACTGCGAGATGCCCGACATTCAAGTCTCAGTGCGGCTGTTCTCCTACGGCGAGTTCTTTAACTGCTTCACTGTGGACGCAGACAACGTCACCTACAGTCGCGAGTTCGAATCTATCATAGTCATCATGTCCCTCGTACCGATGGAAAAGCTGGCGCAGATGAATCGCAGCTTCCTATACGATGTGCTGACTCGTGGCGAAGGTGTCAAAGTGACCATCCATGAGAGGAACACGATCCCCGACTTCGCTCAGAGTGGCTTCAACGTTGAGCCCGGCCGGATGAACGAAATCAGCTACGGCACAACTAGCTGGCGAAAGCTGGCCACCCCAAAGCGAGCCTGCCGCGACAACCAGCCGCCTGTGCGCCACCTTGGCCGCGAGTACACCGGCAACTACCACGAGTGCGTGAACGCCAAGCTGCAAAGACGCTTCATAAACAAGTGCGGCTGTCAATCGACTTTGTGGCCGGTGCTGCAGATGCCCAGCGCCGAAGTTCCGTACTGCACCGATGTTACTGGGGGCGGCGACGGCAGACCCCGACTAGATTACCTGCGACGCGTCAATAGCCGGTTCGTGTGCGCCGGGGACAACCTGGAAAACATGGAGCTACTCAAGCGGAACCTCTCAACCAGCTGCCTGCCGAGGTGCACCTACTCAACGTATGAGACAGCGCTGTCAATAGCGAAGTGGGTTCCATCCGCAAGCAAGCTGGCCGCTCTGGCCGAGCACTACAAATGGGGAAATCTCTACCGAAGCGAGCAAGTTAACGATGAGGATTTCTTCTTCAGAGTGGCTCGCAACATATCGGACATCGCGTCCAGCGAGTACACCAGGCACCTGTCGCAGCAGAACGCCTACACGTACATCAAAATCAGGCGCCGCAATTGGGACATGACAATGAAGGAGGAGAAGCTGATACTAGATGTCAACATCCTGCTTAGTCGCATTGGCGGCCTCTGCTCCCTGTGCATCGGCCTCACTGCCGCATTTGTTGTCGAGGTGCTGGAATTCTTTTACCTCAGCACCCGCGGTGGAATCGTCGATAATCCGTCGGAAGATGCCGGAGACAGCGATGGCGCTGACAACAGAGCCTCCATGTCAGGAACTGCTGCCGCTGTCTCCACGTCTGCAGCAGAGCGGACAAACCTGCTGGACCCCTGGGAGAAAGAGGCGTGCGCCGCCTTCCGCCCGCCAGCCGGGGTGGTGGCTGCGTTCGCGGACGCCGACGCTTCCTCCGAGGCAGGGTCGCCGCTTGCCCGGAGGAGCGGTGGAAATGGCAAGGGGCTGTCGAGGAGGCTTGGCAACAATCATGCCTCGACTGTGAGCGCTGTTTGACGGGTCCTGTGACTGATTGACAACTGCGCTTGAGATTTCTTGCAAGTAACTGGACGTGGAGCATAGAATTGGCAGATTACTCTGTAGCAGTCGCATTGCGCATGCAGGTTTTTGCTGCAAATAAGGCTTCGTTAAGCAAATATTTCATATTTTATATTTTGTTGTATTAATAGCTGACCAAAATAAGACAATGACCAAAAGAGGAGAGCCGGTGAAGGCCATCACACCAAACCAGCTGAGTTGGGCCATAAGACTATGATAAAAAGCGTATTTTAACCATATGAGTACTTTCAAAGACAAATGTTTTTGGGTTCAACTCATGGCCTACTCGACACGCTCTCGCATGTTCTTGTAAAAGCCTGTTGGGTTTGCCATGTGTTTGCACTTTACTCAAAGCTAGCTGTAAAACACGCCATTGCTGGGTTGTTCAACAGGCTGAACCAAGGGACACAAATGAAATTTAAAAGGAATTGTGTTGGAGACATTCATGAGAAAAAATATTTTCGTGATTAACACTGTCCAATTTCTCCACTCACTTTAGATAGTGCAGGGCCACAAATTGCCTTTAGAAGCCCAGAATTCTAGCAAGGCAGTACATTTCGATACCGCTATCGACCCCAGCTGTGCCTCTGTTGAACTCATTGCATTCGATCAGAAACTTTGGAAGCGGCTCGTGTCCGGGTTCTTTAAATTTTAATCAGATTCCGTCTGTGGGTCACGACAACAAAGCGGACCGGTTCTGTGTGGACAGAGAAGCGGGAAAAACTCGTAAAAAAGGCAGCCCAAGTCCGAGAATCTGTTTGTTGGTTGCCTCCTGCGCTCGCTTCTCTGGTTCCACATTAAATTAGGAGTAGAACTGTGTAGGCAGTCGCGCCGGGCAGAGATGCCAATCACGTCGTGGACCAACTCATCTGCGTTGGAAACTTGAAGTCCGTGTTCTCTTCTTCATCAGACAGCCAGAGCCGCTCACGCAAATGTTTTTCCATCAGCTCTCGCCCTACAGTTTTCCGCCCATGCTTTGTACTGGACCAGAGGCCACTGCCCTGTCTTATACAAGAGCCCAAACTCTGAGTCTCGACGCCTACATTATTCTATACTGTGGCATTAGAAGTTAAATCTGCTTTCAGCAAAAATATCTACAAAGAGGCGCTGAATAATCGAGTTTCGGAAATTAGAGACAGGCAAGATGAAACAGGATAAGGTTTATGAGCCGCCTTGTCACCTTTGGAGACTTTGAGTTGCCTTGCTTCCGCTCCTTCATCTGTAGAAATTGAAAAATCCAGATAAAAAACTCGACAGGGGCTGCGCTAGAAAAGCCAGGCTTTGACAGCCTGGCTGCGAGGCAAAGCTGATTAGAAAATTCCTACGGATTAGACCCGAGTCCAAGCCGCGTTTGAATTGATTTTTTTCGAAAAAAGCAACTCAAGCGCGAGATTTCTAGACTCCAGGAATGGAAGCATTTTTCTATCGCATCAAAAAGCATCCCATCTACTGTAATTTCTTCACTCAGCAAAAGTTCTTTTTAAAGCTGAAGAAATCGTTCAGTGTGACTGACAACGTTCCCCAGTATGAACCCCACCTCCAGCGCAAGGTACATCAGCTCTGAACTCATGCGCTGAGTCCACTAACACAACGCATAAAGTTAACCAGCCATCTGTTGCATGCGAATTTTCGTCTCCCCCCTAATGCTCCCCATGGCCCTAGCTTACAGTGCTTTGCTAAGATATTTCTCCATGCATCTAGCTTTCTGCGCTGTGTCTTGTGAAGCCCACTTCGGCATGAAAATATTCGTGGCAATAATTAGGATTGTTGATGCTCTGCTGTTCTATTGAACAGCTTGCCAGGCATTAGGCAACATGATTAATGAATGCGTTTTTGGTCCATACCGTTGCGTTACTGGCGGTTACTAGCTGCACCACTGTACTTTGTATCGCGGATCCTAGTTCTTAAACTGTGTTGATTTTTATGAAATACAAGCTAAACATAGACAGAGCACAATGCCGTCTTGACCGGGCTCCTCGATCCGAATGTTAGCTTTAAATTCTTTTATCGGCAAATTACGGATGGAGAAGCTGACTGGCGAACCTTCCTCTCGGTGACTTAACTGACAAAAGCCTCGCCCGCAACCTATCAAGTCGTGTGTCGAAGGACTCTACACTAAATTTTTTGCATAAATAAATCATCAGCTCAGTAAAGCTACTGTCAGACAAGCCAGGCAGTTTAAACGAAAAGAAACTACTTGACTACTATTGTAGCGGAATTTTTAAATACAGCTGCTTCTATCTACAGCTGCAAAAATACATGAGTATGGAGAAAGATAGATAGAAAGGTAGATAGATAGAAAGATAGATAGATAGATAGATAGATAGATAGATAGATAGATAGATAGATAGATAGATAGATAGATAGATAGATAGATAGATAGATAGATAGATAGATAGATAGATAGATAGATAGATAGATAGATAGATAGATAGATAGATAGATACTCGTAGATAGATAGATAGATAGATAGATAGATAGATAGATAGATAGATAGATAGATAGATAGATAGATAGATAGATAGATAGATAGATAGATAGATAGATAGATAGATAGATAGATAGATATAGATAAATGAAACCGGATTGTTGTCATCAGACTCGGCTTCACTGCTTTAACTACGCTGGTATTAAACAAGCAGCTAAAAGCCGTTAAAGCACGTGTTTTTGCTGTTTTATTTTCTATACAGGTAAAACCTTTAGTTTCCATAATCAATTTAATAGTACACGCAACAAAGTAGGTAATGGAATAAAGCAATGGTTTTTCTTTCCTGTCAGCTCTCAAGGAATCGTTAATAACGAGGGATTCCCCCCAGTTGCGAGCGTGGAGCTAAACGCGCTTGCTTTCCGGCATTTGTTCGGGTTTTGAGGCCGAGACGACCGGCACCTGCAACGGCAGCATCAAGCTTGACTGTTGAGAATTCTGTAAAAATGAGTGCGCCAAGCAGGCATCAGGCCACAGCAATAGCAAGCTACGAGAAGAGAACTTTAGCTGAAATAATTAATGAAGACATTTAGCAAGATGGACTATCTGTATTACTGTAAGTAGAAAGCAACTGGACCAACTCTTATTCTCTTTTTTTATATTAAGTTCACTATAAATAAGCGTAAATTTTGCTCCCACATTCATTATTTGCTAGCAAAACAACTTATTAGCTTTTTTTTAGGGCGCAGCCAGAATTTTTTGCGATCCATTAGCCCCCTTGCTAGCTGGTGTAGCTGCCTTACCAGTGAGTTCCTGTGCAGCGCCCTGTGCACCTGCAGAGTCCTGGCCTGGCAGAAGCCCTTGCCGCACACGTCGCACTTGAACGGCTTGTCCTTGCAGTGAATGTACCGGTGATCTCGCAGGTGGTCCTGCCGCCTGAACGCCTTGCCGCAGATCTCGCACGGGAACGGCCTCTCGTCCGTGTGGGTTCGCTCGTGGATGAGCAGGTTGTAGGACTTGGTGAAGTGGCGCCGGCAGTACTTGCACACGTACTCCTTGCGGGCTCTGGTAAAAAAAACATTCTTAGACTTTATCTATTGTTTGGATGCCCGAGAAAACAGGATTCGTGTGATTCAACTATTCTACTGACTAGTAGGTAGGATAGAAAGTGAGATGGAATAATTATCTATCCGTTAATTACGCCCAAATGACTTTCGAAACAGGATGCAGGCATGTTGAATTTAACGACCCCTACGATCAATTTTCAGAATTATTGATAATTTTGCCAAAAATTTCAAGGGATACATAGAATATTTGCAACTTTAAACTTCCATGCTTTATACGCTCGTATGTTGTATGCAAATTTAAGTTAACTATTCTACGCAATAGTTAACGTAAAGTTCTGGTCCTTTCGACCAGATGTACAGCCCACGGCACAGCCGCAGCTAGCTGCGCGGCGCATCCGAGGGCTGTGTACAGCTGCTCAGCCTGACGGGCTGGAGGGACCGCAACACCCACCCAAAATTTACCCAGCTCAAACTGGTACCCGTTCTCAGCTGGATGGACTGAAGCAATGCGGGATTAAGTGCCTTGCCCAAGGGCACAAATTGTCTCCTAGGGCCGGGACTCGAACCCACGACCTTCTGTTCATAAGGCAGTCGCCCTAGCCACTAGGCTACAACTCCTCCAAGGCTACTGCAGAGCAAGGTTCAGAAAACCTAAATTAGCCTAAAGAGAATTTCCTTGGCCGGACTATGCTGGGGGATGTTCACACTGACTTTGCATGCACAAGTATTTTTTTTTGTAAAAATATGCAAATATTGTTTTTAGTCTACGTGTCTTTTAAGATCGAATATACTAAGCGCCTAGCGCCAAATAATTCATGTTTACCTCGCAGTATTTTTCTGCAAACAATATTTTACTCCAACTAAATCGCGTTCTTTTTTAAAATCCTAAATAATTTTTTGTCGACTAGTGCATTTTTCAAATTTTCGTTTTATAAATTTATTACATTTTACACATATCGCTACTGTAAGTACTCCCTTGCGACCAATTATCTGCGAATCAATAGCATTGTAAAAATCCAGGTATTTAAGTGTCGCCCAGAGCGAAATGCGGAAATCCTTTTATTGTTTTACCTTAATATTGGCTTTTTACCCTGCATTTTTCGCTAACCCATAATATTATTTTCGAACCCTCTCAAAATGAATTGTCAATTCGAAATTTTTATATTCGAAAAATAAATAAATTGACTTGCGTATGAGCCCTTCGATGGGCTGAGGCACGGCTTTAAAGCCTCACTTTTTAACAACAACAACAACAGCAAGGTTCAGAAAGCTGTGGCCCAAAGCCTCACCTGCCGGGGCCCCGAGCTCTTGCGCCCCTGTTCAGGTGATTGGCGGTGCGCGCTGACCGCTCGGTCGAATGGGACGGCGGCAGCTGAGCCGGCCCCGCCTCGCCTCGCAGCTTCGTGGCCGCGGAGTCGGGCTCCAGGCAGGACTGGGCCAGGCGGCTGAAATCGAATCGAGGGCTCCTCAGGACCGGCGGCCTCGCCTGCAAGCAGTCCAGCCACAGCTGAGCCGCGGGCAGCGCTGGATGCCCCAAGCCATGGCTGTGCCGCATTTGAGCCATAAGCAGCTGGCAGTGGTGCTGCAGAATCCACTGCTGCTGCTGCTGGCTGGCTGCCGCTCTGCCCAGCGCTTCGAGTTCAACTGGAAATTTGTTGGTTTGGACTAACAGAATGGCACCATTGCAGGCAGATACTAGCTACATGCGAACTTCAGCCTGTCGGAACTAATTCTACGAGCAAAATCGTTAATAAACTATGCTATGTGCATCATTAATTGAGCGCAATCTTCTGGGTGCCTCTGGGACTACTTACTCCTACTCTGGATCGCCAACAAGCCACCAGTCTGTTTAAGTTTATTACTTCGAGTGTATTATTATTATTATAATTTGGCGCAGGATTTGGGAATTATTATAATACGAGGTACACAAGCTATCGGGGACCTAACTGGAAAGGAATTAGCTAAGACAAAACAAAACATTACCATCAAAACAGAGTTAAAATACTAAGTATTGTTGACAATGATTAAAAAAATTGTACAATGTGTCAATTTTTTTCTACTTTTTTCAACGCAGCTGCCGTTCTCTAGCGATCGGCTATGCATTCTGCTAATTTCTGCAATATGTTCGCATCCTCATCTCTCATCATGATTGTTCCATTCGACTATTTGAGCATGTGTGCATGAGACGGAAAGAGAGCAACTCACTCACCTATGCTTATGGCTGGTGTTTGCTGCCGCTGCTCCATCATGGATGCGCTTGAGCTGGCTGTGCTGATAGAGTCATTCAATTAATGCAATTCTGACTACCCTAGCGATTAAAATAAGCCTGCGGGCTGCATGAGGCCGGATACTAGCCAATAGGCAAATCACTGGCTGAGTGTGTTGCCATGCTATTGGCTGAGGCGGACGGCCTCTTAACCGATCTATCTGTTCGGGCTTTGCTTGGACAGGAACTTGCGCAACAGGCTGCGCATTGCATTGAATTGAAAAACGTAATTTTTGTCAGTTTTAGAGGCTGCTGACATCCCTTACGCTCGTATAATTAGCGTAATTTAAATTCCCTGCAGGCCTCATTGCTCTGCCAACCGCCAGAATCTGTCAAAAACAACAGTTGAAGTCAAATCACTGAGCGCTGAAGAAATTTCAACAGATTTCGAGTGCCAAATAATGAGAAGCGGCGCAGTAGAATGCAGGTCATAAATAGCAAATAAATTTCTGAGACCTGCAGCCCGCTGACGAAGGCACCGTATTGCAGAAGGCACAATTGCCACCAGCGCTTACTGCTCTGCTTCTCCGTCATCTTATTGCAAACTGCGCAGTTGTGAAAGCGTGCTGCCAGGCACTGCTAAAGTGAGGACTCATTAGCACCCAAGCGGGAGTAATATTTTATTCTCATTGCTGACAGCATGTGCAGCTGCAGACAAGAAGCTAGCCAACCGCAGTGCAGTGACAATGCTGAGCTGCGCAATGCGCCTTTTGTCAAATGCGATCATACATTTTGGAAGCAAATGGAAGATTAAAAAAAGCCGATTGCCAGGCCACAAGTCGCAGAAACTCATGGTGCCCCATTGAAAAAGAAATCGTTGCATAAAATTGTCGGGACAAATTTTCTCCGCCACAGTGGGTGGTTTTGGCACTCTCCGGTAGGCAATCGGGCTTGTCGATTTCATTAGCGAAACCATTTTCGGTTGCGGCATGAAACCAGTTGCCAGACACTGTGAGCTGTAGAAGCGAAGCAGAAGTTCAGGACCTGGCATCGATATTCGTTGCTTTGCGTCCAAGTGGTCAGCACGCAAATGTTTTCTGGACCTTTTAAAGTCAGAAGGCTATGCTTAAAATTGACATTCGTCTATCGAAAGACTACAGGTTGTGAGGTGCGAAGCAGTTGCTGACGATGGTGGCTGGCAAAGAGGTTTGATAGCTGGCTTTCAGATGTTTTCTTAGCCAAATTTTTTTTGCATAGAAATTAGTGCCTTCGATTTGAGATTAGAGCTTATAATTACACAACTTTGAATTTACTTACGATCGTCGAAATGTTACCACTAGGAATTCCCAGTTTGCTTGAGCTACATTGCTAATTGCTAACCTTGTTACTCGCGCACTACAAACAAGGAGCAATGGATTAGCTCCATCAGTGACTGATCCTCACCGCTTCTCATCAAAATTCGGCAACACAGCTGGTAAACAAGGCCCGGTCAGAAGCATCCACTTTAGATGGCTAAAGTGGCATGTCATGGCCTCCTTAGTCGTGTGAGGGGCACGTTGAGAACAAAGCTGAAGAGCCATCACCCTGTCAACTGTAGAGCAGCTTTCATCAAGGTCAGTTGCGAAGTTTACAGCTCTGAGGCACCCAATGCTCATTTGTCGACAAAATACTGAACTCAAGGCAAGCCGGACGACAGGCTCGGGGGAGTCTGGATGTCATTTTGATATGCGAAGAGAGATAGATTGGCAGGACACGGTGCCAAGAAGCTCAATATGGCAAAGGAGCCACGACACGAGAGGGTCTCAAATGAGCTCGATCCCTTCATTGCTAATGGCAATAAGAGCTCTCTGTCTCTGATTGAGCTCAATTTCAGCGTCTCGATCGGTCCAGCTGCCAGCAGCGCTGTTTGCTAACCTGTGTGCGAGCTTGGAATGCCTGTTTGCACAGGAGCCCCTTCTCCGGCCAACTGTTTCCCTGACGCATGCAGCCCAAAGACAACTGCATGAACACAATATCCTGTCTTGGACAACTCCATAAACAGATTGGCCCTATTCACTCAAATAAGAGCTTCCGTGTTAGCTTGTATAATTGTAATAGAAATCTGCTAGAGACCAAGTTATATCAAGAAACGGGCCGGCAATTGTTTGAGAAATTTGCCTTCAAATTTGCGGCTACAGGAATACTCCTGGATTCCTGGAATAGGTTCCCATTAACCGCTTGTTATCGCATTACTCGTATCAATAAAAACTTTGGAGCTTAAACTTGAAATCTAGTCTCAAATAAGAGACTGTTTAATAAGAGCGCTTTGAGAGATTCCGTTGGACACCATTATTGAGATAAATTTAATAGTGAATCGAAGCACAACTACTTTTAAGTAATATCATGTATGTATATATATATTGACAACTTAGTGTATACGCGAATATCCCAGCAATAAATCAGCTGATTCATGCTACTACTTTACAGTAGCATGGCGCTAATAAGTAAGTAGCGAAATGGCTTTTCACAGAGAAAAATCTACTGCTGCCCTGAAAAAATGCAAAAATGGGATGAACCCCTAGGTATCAATATCCAGATACCCAGGGGGTAAATGAGACAGGGGTTTAAGAAGCAAGGTTGCCAGCGAAGGGCTGAGGATAGGAGGGGATATAATTAGTGTATAAAGGACGGAGTGGAGTGGGTAGAAAATACTTGAAACAAAATTGAAGGAAACCGAAATAAGAAATAGAAGAAATTGAAGAAACCGAGTGGGAGAAACGGCCTCTGAATGGTCATCTCGCGCCGGTCTTAGCAACAGAATTCGCAACAGAAATCGTGCCTCCGAACCGAACAGTCATTTAGGATTATTGCCATTAGATTATGTATTGAAGCAAAAAACAATGCTAGTAAAAAACAACAAAATTAATGGCAGCAAAACTTGAGTAAAACAAAAGTTTCAGTAGAATCCAAATATATTAGGTATAGCCAGGCCCATCATCATTAGTCGCGTTCCGCAGCCCCATGCAAACGCGAGTAAAAAAACGCTGGCCTGAAACCCCGGCTTCACCAAAGCGAGACTAAAGCAGCAGGACAACACGACAAACATCTCTTGAATTTATTGGAAAGCAAGACTCTGCTTTCCAAGGAGGTTGCGAGAGTTACAAACAGTTGCAACAATGCGAGTTACTTATAAGCAAAAGTTACAATCGTATATTTAAAACATGGATAAATTAGCTTTTCTATAATAACGAATTGATCGACGCACGGCAAACTGTTACAACAATGGAGGGATTTCGCTTGCGTAAGGAAGAAGCAAACGGGGCTGGGTTATCAGCATTGGTAGTGTCCAACAAGATTAGGGGGGGACAGACGCGCAGCAAATCTAAAATAGACAGCGGAGGGAGTGCAGAATTTGGTTGCAATGTGCGGATAGATTATGTACGCGCTAAACAGGTAGTCAATCCGTACTTAAAACTGATACATACTTAAATTAGCTAGACATGCGTAAAAATTGAAGCAAACAAAGCAACCAACAATAAAAAAATTCAAGATCAAAAAATGAATGCGCCAATGCAGACGCAGCATGCCGGACTTGTATATTGAAAACAGGCGTGAAACGCTTAAAAATTTTGCTCACGAAACACAAAAGTGCGTATTTTCTTATATCTGTTACATAGTGCTAAGAAATCTTCAGTTATTACAAATTTCATTTCATGCAGCGCAGCGAACAAGTGAATGAGCAAATATTAAGAATAGCAACAACAAAGGCTGGATGGTGGAAAGCCGAAATCGCACGGGATGGACTTCATCGAACACAATTTGGTCAAAACTACCTGCTCAGGACAGCCTGCGCTCCGCCGCGCCAGTACAACATTCGGCAAGTAAGCGGGAAACAGGAAAGCAAGAATCACAAGTGCATTGCTTTGCAGCAACAGCTAGAGAAAAGCGAACGGCCTATTAAGTATGCGCCAGACGCGTGTACAATGCAGGATAAAAGTACCTTAATCGGAAATCAGCAAGGCTGATAACTGATCCCGGTCTATCAACACGAATTCAGACACCCTTCACTCCTAGCTGTTTGAGAAGTGTCAGCCTTTCTGTTTAGCGTTACAAATTGGGAGACCCACCCAGAGACGCCTACTAGTACCAGCAGTAATCAAAGCAAGCACTTACTCGTACAAAAGCACAAGAGCTATAAAGCAGAAAAAAGCAATGAAGGAGCAAGTAAATGAGATAGGGAAACATTAAAAACACAAGAAATCGTTTGAATCCAGTTGTCAGCTAAATACAGGGGAGTATGCAGCAGTCTGCAGTAGGGCGACACTTTGCCAAGAAGCGACCAAAAATGGCTAAGACGGGAGCACAGGCTAAAATCGCAAATTAAGAATACCTAGTCCGCATCGCTTGGATAGAGCTTAGGCGCATGTATTTACAATGTAGAGGCGAGAAACGACTCAGAGTTTATCAGCAAACTGACCCAACCTCTCGGCCTGCATATGAATCTGCTGCTGCGGATCCTGGGCTTGAGGTTGCTGGCCCATCAGAAGCTGCTCACCAGGTGGCCTCTGCGCCATGCCAGGCATTCTTGGCTGGCATCCCATCTGTGGACTGAAGTAGGCTTGCTGTTGTTGCGGCTGCTGAAATCGAACTTGCGGCTGAGCCTGAGGCTGCTGGGCCTGGACAACTTGCTGCTGCTGCTGCTGCTGTTGTAAGCGGCGCTGCTCGCTTGTTTGCAGCCGTTGCAAGAACGAATGCGGATCCCGCCGCATCATCTCAGCGTACTGTTTAGCACTTTCGCGCTCCTGCTGGCTGCAGTTGGGATTGTTGATCTTCGCTACCACCTGTCAAAACGCGGTTGGAGGTGCTTGCAAAACTATTGGCAATAAGGCGCTCTAAAACGTGGAGCCCACAGCACAGAAGTCTAGCTAACCTGCGCCCAAACATTATCCAGCTTGGCCTGGTCATGAGCGCTCAGCGGAGGCCTGGGAAAGTTTGCCGGATTCTGCGCCTGGCTAGGCATTCGAGCGGCGCCTCCAGTCATGGGCTGGGGCTGCGGTTGACCGTGCGGCTGCATAGGAATGCGCTGTCCGGATGCGGTTGCCCACATCTGCTGCGGCGGTTGACTGCCGGGAACTGTAAGCATTAATAGGCGGGTGAGGCTATCTTAGCTGGTACGGCGCTAGTGAGCAACAATAAATTGAGGCTTACCTGTAGTATAGGACTGGGCGGGCAGTGGCTGGCGTTGCGCCGCGTACAAACTAGTTGTTGGCTGCGGCTGCGGCTGCTGCTGCTGCTGTTGTTGTGACTGCTGCAGCTGCGTCGGCATGATCTGAAGAGGGATCTGGGCCGCAGGCTGACTAACTGCAGGCATGCTGGTTTGAGGCTGCAATACCAGCGAGGAAGCAGTCGGAGCTGTTGAAGGAGGCGGACCCTGGCCTTTCCGGGTGATGTTCATTCGCCGCCTGAGCATCTGCGCTTGATGCAGCCGCTGTTGCAGTTGCTGCTGCTTCAAGCGCTGCTTAATGTTTTGGCAGAATGGCACGGCACACTTGACCTGCAACAGTGCGTTAACAAACGAATTGAAAAAGTGCTCTCATTGCTACAACATTAGCATAGTTTGGCCATTTGCCTACGCTACTCACCTCTGCACAGAACTTGGCATGGTAGCAACAAAGAGCAATCAACTGCTTGCAAAGAGAGCACGTATTCTTCTTCTGGCACACTTTGGTGTGATACAGAACGCGCTTCATCTTCATGCACGTCTGCTGGCAGCAATTGGCGTCGCGGCAAGTGCAGGCGTGCACCAGAGACTTGATGCAGCGCTCGATGGAGACGCGGCGCGGCTCAGGCGAGTTGGCGTCCACCGCGCCGGCCCCGTCGGCTTCAACCAGCAAGCCGGTCTTCTTAACCAGCTCGTGAGGATGGTCGTTGTTCTCTTGGTAGCACTTCTGGCACAGATCGTAGTCGTCGCACTCGGTGCAGTGGTAGCGAGTCTCAATTTGTGCCTGGCACTTGTTGCAATTGAAGCAGAACGACTCTTTGCGGGCCTCCGAGTGAAGCTCGTACAGCATGATCATAGAGGAAAATTTGGTGCGGCGCAGACTGGAAAACTCCAGGTGCCGGTCCCGAGCCATCGACAGGAAGTTGTCGCGGCCGTCTTGAAGATCCAGATGTACCTCAGTGTCCGGATCGTCAATAGGGCCCAGATTAGCCACGGACTGAGGCCCGTGCAGCCGTATGGCAAAGAACACATCTCGATGACGCTCAAGACCTGTGTAGACAATTAGACTACACTATAAAACACACGCTCGTAAACAGAAACCAAGTTCAACATAAAAATACCGAAAATAAACAGCTTTCTAGCAAGCCATTTTTCTTCTACTATTATTATTTTAACATATAGTATAAAAATCTTGGGCAAGCAGGTAAGGTATTAATGCGCTCATGATACACAAAAACGCAAACATATTCCTATTAGTTTGCCGCTCAAATGCACACTTAAAATACAATAATTGAACATAATAAAAAGCCGAAAACAGACAAAATTACCTTCATAAAGCTTCGATATGAGGTCATCATGATCTGGCGAGGTGCCCGAGGTTGCCAAGTAGCTGGACTTCTTGCGCTTCGACGTGGACGTGATCTTGCTCTTTGCCTTGCGCTTGTTGTTGTTTTTTGAAGATTTTGGATTCTTTTTCGATGTCTTGCTGCCTTCACCACCTTCTTCCACGTCGTCATCATCGTTGTCCATTTGCTGCTGCTCTTCCTCCATCTTCTTCTTCTGCTCGTCAAGCTCCTTAATGAGTTCTTCGAGCGAGCCAGGCCAAAAGTCGCCCTCAAAATAGGGCAGATCAGTTGGTGACATGATGGAGTTCTCGAGCGCATAGGCTAGGATGTCCTTGTAGTCAACAACAATTCTTTCAATCAAAGCCTTATCTAACATTCGCCTGTACCAGTCGGTGAGACGTTTCGGCTTCGGAATCTTCTGGTCTGCAGGGTGGCAATGAAAGATGTAATCGTCACCCTCCGATGGCGGGCAGGACCAGATGTGCGCGAACGCGTAGCCAAGCTTCTTAACATAATCCAAGTAGCCAATCAGAATCTCGTGATATACATCGGTGCGGTATTTGCGAGGCTGAAAATAGTGAACTGAGTCCAGATATGCAACATACACACGGCGACAATTGGGCTGAGGGCAATTGGACCCGTACTCTTGTACATGGAGGCCAAAGAAGCACACGTCAACACCGTCCTGATCTTGAAAGGCAAATATCGCCTTTGAGCGGAATGTAAACGACTCAGGAAACGATCCGGCATCTGTAAATCTTGCTCTCATAAGAGGCTTTACCTCGCACTGCTTGTCCACATTTGATAAGACACGGATGTACACAGTGCCAGCATTTGTTTCCTTCTTCTTTAAGAAGTCATTGACTCGCTTCTCTAGGAAATCACTGAGGATGCAAGGACTGAGCTTTTTAGCGGTAAATCGATTTTCCCGTTTTACAATCTTTTTTGAAGAAATGCAACCGGGACACACGAAGCCACTTGGATAGATTTCGTCCGCATGCAATGCGCAGATACAATGCCATTTACGTCCGCATTCTCTGCACTGACAGAACTTCTCCATTTCTTTGACGTTATTTTTCTTCTGCTCAAACTCCGACTTCGGAACTTTGACGGGTTGCTGGCTTGAAATGTCTTCGTAAATGTCGACAAACTCCACAGACTTTACAAAGCAAGGCTCACAAAAGTGATACTTATCACAACTTAGACCAGGATAGGCTGATCGGTCTTTCTTTACGAATGTATAGTACGTTTGATCCTTCTGAATTGTGCAGCTATTCGGCGAAAAGCAATAAAGCACCTTCGGCTCAAATACATACTCAGTAGCGCAGCAGAATCCAAGGTCTTTCATCACTTTGTCAGCCTCTTCGACAAAGATGCTGTTTAGGTTCGAGCAGTATCGGTATACTTTAGACGACTTTTTGTTATAAAGCCAGGCATTGTTGAACATCAGCCAAAAATCGCCAACGACTTCCCATGGGTCACTGTAGCTGCCTTCTTGAAGTTTTTTGCTGATTGTGGACAGGTCCATTGGATTCTTTACGATGGATGGATAATCTGGGATGCCAAGCTGAATTGGATCCACCGGTCTTTGGAAAGGAAACGAATCTGGCTCACTATTGTACAACTTTTCGTACACAGGATGAAATGCTCTCATTAGTTCCTCTCGACTCCATCGCTTTGGTTCACGAGGCACCTTAGGCTGAATTCGCTGCGAACCGGATGCCTCTGATGGATCTTGCTTAATGTCTTCCTGCTTGACCTCTACTTTTATTGGCGTAGTAAGTGAAACAGTATCGTTCCCACGACCATCTGAAGTTGTCGACTCATCCAGCTCAGTTTTAACTTCTGTTTTTATAACTTCAGCGAACTTTGTGTGCTCATCCCTCATCGTAACGTCAACGCTGCTCGAGGAGCCATTTTCAAACTTTTTAATTGCTTGGTTGAAGTTGAGATCAGCGACGTCAACGGCTGTAAGTGCGTTATTATCTCCGACTGCAACACAGTCGTTTGGCACAACAGTAGCACATGTAGTGCGCGTGATAGACAGCATTCCATCGCTGATAGAAGCGGGCACAGACGCTGGGTTCGACACAGTAGCCGGAGTACCTGACTGAGAAGAAGGCTGTGCTGCAGTTGCACCTGGACCGATTGGCCGCTGTGTAGCGGCGCCAGTCTGGCCAGTGCTGCGTGAGCGCCGCTTTTCTTCTAGTTCTTTGTGAATCTTAAAACATTTTTCAGCCAAAAGGTGAAAGTACTCCTCTTTGTTTCTGGCCGAGCCGTACATCTCCCGTTCAACTTTTCTGGCATACTCAATTAGGTTCGTCATGCGCGGATCTTTATATGCTTCAGGGTCTGGCGATGGAAAGATGGTCTGAACAATACGACGCACCAGATGTTGCCGCATGTCGTTTGTAACTTCCACCTGCCAGCCACTGTTGTTATTAGAGGAAACCACAGTCTGAGCAGGCGGCTGCAAAGTGGGTGCCTGCTGAGGCTGAGGCGGCTTTTGAACGGTCGCAGGCTGAACGACTTGCTGAACAGGAAGCTGCGGATTATTTGATGTCATGCTGATCGTGCGATTGTGATGCACAGGTGCCATTCGAATCACATGTGGCTGCTGCGCTGTCGCTTGCTGCTGCTGCTGCTGTGGCCAATGCACAATGCCATAGCCAGGTCCAGGAACTGGGCTAGGCTGAACTACTTGCTGATTGGCCATTTGCATTGGCTGGCCAGTAGGTCGAATCGGCTGCACTTGCATCGGCTGAGGAATAGTTTGCACTGTTTGCTGAGCTGGTCGAAAGGGTGGTGGAACAGGCAGCTGTACGGACTGTTGCTGCTGCTGGTGAGGCATTACTGGCTGCACTTGGGCCCGATTCTGACTCTTCAATGGCTCGCAAACGGGACAGCTAGGGTTGGTACAATTTTTCCAATGATTTAAAATCTGACGACTGCTAGCGCAGTGAGGTGTGGGACATGATTTTCCCTCGCTGCAGTTCTGCATATGATGTAAAACATTCCTCATTGTCTCGCAGTGAGCAAGACTACAATTCTGTCTACACTTGTGCGCATGAAGAAGTAGCACAAGCTGTTGCTGAATCAGCTTTCGCTTGTCTGGATCACCAGATACTCCTCCGGGTGGCGGCTGGCCGCCAAGTTGCGTGCCAGCTGGCAATGGGGCCGACTGGCCGGGTGCGCCCATAGGTCGCATCCCTGAAAAAAGATTATAAAGTTAATGTCAGAAAATATGAAAGCGACAAATAGAAAATTTATAAAATTATCAAAGAGAAAAAAAGCAAAATGAATAGCAACTGATTAAAAAAAGTACATAATTTTTAACTGGATTTTCGGTAATAAGCTCTGGGTCATATGTCATCATTATTTAACTTGATATCCTAAAAGCAAAAAACGAAATAATGTTTAATAAAAAATCATATATAAAAAGTTATTGAGTAAAATTGTAACTCTTTAAAAAATTCCTATGATGCATATAATTATACGCTTTTTATAGCTTTTTGGTAATAATGAAGCATACATTAACTGTATAAAATCATAGGCACTGTGGAGTTAAGTCCTTACTAGCCATTTATTATTTAAATAAAGTAAAATATCTAAAGTAAAAGTACAATTTCAAAAAAATGGAAAGACTAGTAAGCAATAGTAAGCAAAATGCTAATTATGCTGTTCCTATATAAATTTTGAGAATAAAGTAATTTTTATGTCCATATTTTTCCTACATCAAATATAGAAAACAACCAGAATTATTCCTTTCTTCAAATAGTTTAAGAAATACATGATAGAAATTTTAATACACTAAATAAAAAATACAATTTAGAAATATATTGAAATTATATTCCACTTTAATCATGCATTGACAAAACCTTGGAAAGTACCTACTGATTTACACAAGTTACACATACAAGTTTTTTTACTTCATGGATATCACAAGCTACTTTTGTTGTCATACATGTGCTATACAACATTTCTAAATTTCAAATTGGCATTCCTAAATTTAGGCCATTATGCTTTACTTTTTTCTTTTAGTTCTCCAGTATCTATTTATAGTTTCCTTCAGCTTTTGATTTGATTTTCTTGCCTATCTATTTAATTCATCCATGATTCATGACAAAGCTAGTGACTTTTTGAAAGGGATTATGGGTAAAAAGATACACTTTGGAATGAAAATGCAAAAATGGATAAAAAGCAAATTTTACAATATAAATACTATTTTAGGTCCTTTAAGGGTTTATGCCAATGGCATAAAATCTATGCAAATGCCATTGTTTTTGGGACCCTAATGCCAATTGAATTTACTTTTCTGGTAATCAATAAAACAAACAGTTTAAGAAAAAGCAATAAAACTTATAATTAAATTTAATTAAAGGATGCCTTGATATATTTTTCAAATAGTTAATTTATATAACCTTGACAACACAATGATTGAATCTGTTTAGTTTAATTAGATAAAAATATCTAATTTATTAATTTATTTTTTGGTTTTGCTAACCATTTTTTAATATCAAGGCAAAAAATATTTTTAATAATATTAGCTATGTTAAAAAGTTATTTCTTTTAACTTTAGGCAATCATCTATGTTAATTTTATGGTTGTCTATTATTTGTGGAATGATTTTTTCTATAGGTAAAATGCTTGCATTTTGTATATAAACAAATATACCATAATTGCTTATTATTATACATGTGCAACTATTGGAATCACATAGCCATTTCTAATAGTTACACATATGGGTAAGTTGCTATTAGACAAAATTACTATTACTTGACAGCAATGAAACAATTGTAACATATATACATGTTTTCAATGGAAATAGCCAAGTGATACCTTAAGGTTGTACCAATTATGTTTATTATCTAATAATAAAATACATTATTATGACAATATATATTTACTTCATAATAGATTAAGACTAAAAGGCAAAGTAAAATTGAATAGGTTTGATCTAAATTATATTTCCTAGAAGTAATTTTTCTAATCAATTTAATGCAAAAAATGGTATTTTATACCTATTAATCCAATTCCAAGTTCTATATTTTTATATAAAAAAATTATTATTAAAAAGCTATATTTGAAATACTAGCCTAGTTTGTGGATTATAGGCATATTGGCCTATACCTATATACCTATGGCCTATACTAAATTCTAATAATCTATTTTCTTAAAAAATATAATAATATAAAATTTTTCAATTAAATAGCACAAATATAGAACTTGAAATTGACTAAAATAGAAAACTAATATCTTCAAATTAAAACCTAAAAAAAACTTCTAATCTTTAAATTTAAAAATAAAATTTTATATTAAAAATTAGTCAATATAATTTTCAAAATAAAAAGTAACATAAAAAGTAAATCCTTGTTTGGTTTTAATATCCTCTAGTTAATGATGATTTATCCTAAGGCATATTAGTTTAAATTGCTAACTTATAGGTCTAAGCTATTAAAGAAAAATTAATAATGGGCCTATAAACCAATTTTTATAGCTTTATTTAGTAATATCCCAATGTTTTTTATTTTTCTTAACTTACAGTTATCTCTCTGGTTTGATTTCAATATATAGGCTAGTATGTTTCAATAATTAGGCAAAAAACAATAAATATATAAAATATAAAGAAAATTTTTGTAAAATTTTAGACAAAAAGGTAAAAAATATTATAGCATTATTATTGATAGATTTATAAGATAGAAACTAAGGTAAAGCAAGAAAAATCTTTTTTGCTATTGTCCTATAGTACTATACTTCTACTAAATTTATCCTTTTAGTTTCAGGATTATATAATGTTCTATAAAAGGACTATAGACCACATGCCACTTTGTAAGTGCCTAGGCTAAAATGTTTCAACAATTAGGCAAAAAACAATAAATATTGATGGCTTCAATGAAATACTAGTAAAATTATTACATTCAACATTTAGGTAAAGCCTACAAAATATTAACATGATACTTATCAGAAAGCGACAAAACATTACATTGAAAAATGCATCAATAATGAATAAATGTTATATTATATAAATCATAAAAGCTGTATAGAGCGAACAATAATTCACATTTAGAAAAATTCTTTTGCGAAGAAAACAGCTTAGCTACATTAAGAAGGTAAACAATGAAGAAAACGTCACTCCGTAGGTCCTCATTCCTTGAAAGTTGTGCTAGACGAGTTAAATAGATCGTACCGTGTGCACAAATTGCGTCTTATTATTAAGTGTTGAATAACTATCACACAAAATTATCAATCCAAAGAAGAGTTGAATGAATAATAGATTAAAAAGTTGCAAAAAGTAATTTATATATAATAGAAATAGTTTATTGAAGTTTATTGTATAAAAAATAAATATTGTGCAAAAAATAGCGAGAATATTTGTTAAAACTAGTAAAAAATTTATAATTTTTTAACAACCGGACAGTCTAGATTTTGATTACTCCTTTTCTTCATTAAATTATCAATCGAATTTTCTTTGACATTTTTAATGTACCGTTCACGGTAGGCTTGTTTTTTGCACAAATCTGCATATGACTTATCATGCAGCCTATTTATGCCTGATAAAATTGCAAGTAATTGTTTGGTTATTCTTTTTTTCAGAGACTAAAAAGCTTGAGCTAAAATTTGAATTTTGACCTAATTATTGATTTTGTTCTTAGATCGAACTTAGAAATTTTAACGCCTTTCTATCATTATACAGTAGGCAGAAAAGCTAATTCGGCCAAAATTAAGAAGGCAAAATTTCTTTTAGGACGAGAGAGTTAATCAGAAAGATTAGTAATGAACAAACAAACAGCAGCCGCAGTGCGTGACAATCGACAAGCGAGACAAGAATCGTTGTAATGTATCACTCTGGGGACGCAAATTTTTTATTGTATCACTATTGGATGATCAAAGCGGATGAACTGCCTGTGGCATAGAAGAGTGAGAAGCTCAATCGTGGTGGGATGTGTTGGCAGAGCCCGCACATAAAGACGCTTTCTGTAAAAAAGTTTATTTAACTTTGACTGAATATTCCTTCTTCAATCTCAAAGGGGATGTCAACTTAAGTCACAAAATGGAGCCCGGGGTCAATCCCTGAACCAAACTGATTGAAATCAGTAGCTGGTCGGTCCAGTCGAATAGAAACTGAACTGGTCTGGTCAACTTAAGGCTCTAGTTGACATGAAATCCCCATATTATCTCTTTATCCCCCTGGGTAATATGGCAAGGACTAGGGTGAGATGTCTCGGCGTTTCTAGTCGACTGGACCGACCAGCTACTGATTTCAGTCAGTTTGGTTCAGGCATTGACCTCGGGCTCCATTCTAGAGCCTTACGTTGACATGTTAAATCCCCATATTATCCCATTTATCCCTCTGGGTAACATGGCAAGGACTGGGGTGAGATGTCTCGGCGTTTCTAGTCGACTGGACCGACCAGCCACTGATTTCAGTCAGTTTGGTTCAGGGATTGACCTCGGGCTCCATTTGGTGACTTAAGTTGACATCCCCTTTGACAAGTGACTACATCTCTGGCTAGACGTACAGATACTGTATCTGGTCAACTAAGAATCAGTTTACCATAGAAATTATTGCCGTTTAACTTTGGCAAAAGGACTTCACTTTTAACAACACAAGTGAGCACTATATGCTGAACGCACCGACATGTATATCGCTGGAGGATCAACAGCGGCTGGTGCGCAGCTTCCAAGAAGATAGAGACTGGAGACGACGGGCGAAGGACCTAGACATAAAGACAGCCACAGCCGAGGCGATCATCCACAGATTTATCAATGAAGATCACGTTGCGTTGAGGCAACGAGGCCGTGAGGACAAAATTTACACCACTTATGTTGCATGTTAGTTTTTTAAGAGGACCAACACAACAACAACAGCAACAACGACAACAAAATACGGTGTCAAGATGATGAAAAGCAGCGTTTTTTACCAAAACAACACTAAGGGAGATTAAGGAGAAGCTGGAAGCAAGACAGGTAGGCTGCAGCGCAGGCTGGGGAGACGCTACAGTTTCGTCGCCTCGGGATTTTCAGCTGACCGTTAGCATTAAACTTAGGGATCAGTTTGTCTTCCTCAAAGCTGCAAGCTCGATACCACTGGGATATCATGATGTACTCTGTGCAGTTAATAGTTTGTCCCAGAAGTGCGCTATCTGCCAGCGAAATCTAGCAATAGAGATGTGGCCAACGTTTCTCTAAGGCCGATTCCGATCCCTAAAATAACAGAGCGAGTCTTTGGGTTCCTCTGTGTCAATTACATGAAGTTCTCCGAATTTTCTATAGGAAACTCAATGTACTTACTGGCAATCTGCTGAAATTTTACGAAATCCCCCCTTGTTTCGACTAAGAATGTAAAAACTCTAAAACTCATAGCTAAAAATTTTTAGTCTGCGTTTTTTCTTTTCTTTTCGGATCAAGGGCGCGAATTTCAGAGCAACCTGATAAACTTGCTTACGGAGAAGATTGACAAGATTGACTTCATCATATCATCCACAGACTAATGGCCAGTGCAGGCGGCTGCACTGAAGTTTTTCCCCACAGTTACGCGCCAAATGGGCAACTACATTGTAGGATTCGGATTTTGCGATTGCCGTATGACAGCATCGGCCCTGCAGACGTCGCCTTGGTCGGCGACCTCTCGAAGAACTTCAAGAACTGCAGTAGGCCAAAACCCGCGAGCGCAACTGTCCAGCTGATTCGTCTGTAACAAATTATGCATTTTCCGCCTCCATGTTGACGACAAAGTGCTGTTGTGCAACTTAGTTTGAGATGACCATGAGGAAAGGCGGCAGCTGAAGGCACCCGGTAAACACGGTCGAATATGTTTTGGATAAAAACTTTTACAGGCTTAGTGAGACAAGCCCGGCAAACATAAGACCAACAATCGCCAGACCGCCTAGCCACTCGCCCCCCACTTGGTCTCCCACACCAGGGTACACCCGCTTCACTACGTAGTCAATAGAAATTTAAAAAACATCAGCAAAATCTATTATGGAGGATTTTAAGTACAAGTCAGCTTTTAAGTGGCACTGCTGACGAAAAATACATATTTCATAGACACAGTGACTAATCGCACAAAACGACAAAACAGCTTTTTCTTACAATACAATAAAACAGTAAGAAAAAAATGATAAATTGAAAACACAGCTAAAAATTATAGAATAAACTTATTACCACTATCCAAATTAGGCATTTCCGCAAGCTGAAAGATTGCAGCCATATTTGTTAAGAAACAGTACTACTGATAATAGACCGCGTAATGCTAAATATTGGCTCACAGGAGTTCCGGGCTAAGTATGGGGGTTTAGCATGGCCGCCTTGAGCTCCTTCTGCTCCCCGGTGTCCGCCTCAGCAGCGGCTCTTGCTAGGAGCCGCAGCCCGACCCGTTGCCCGATGGCCAGGCAGCCGACGCTCAGGAAGCCGGACACGCTGGCGAAACAAATGAAAAACGCCGGCCATTTCTGCTCGATGACGTAACCAAAGCCTGGTGATAGTAGCGACACCAGATCGCCTAGGAACAGAGAGGCCGACACAGGCCCAGTGATGGGCATGAACTCAGAGAGCCACAGGAAGACGCTAGGAAAGCTGCTCGAGTTGCCAATGCCCATGACAAACGAAGTGATGTACGGTACCTAGTGAGGTGAATTTTGATTCATTCGCTTGGCCTTTCGATTAAGCTTTTTCCAGCCCACACTGGTACGTTTCTTTTTCAAGTCTGACTTACTAGGACTACGCCACTAGACCAAAACCGAAACATTATAGAGATTGACCAACTTCTACTAAAATTGTGTATAGCACCAGGTGCCATTAACTTCATGCTGAATATCGTGTTCGTTCGAACAGTTGTTCACAGAGTTAGCTACACATTATTTTTTCAATTGCTTATTTAACGATACCAGTGAGCAAGATTGGAGTGGACGAGAAAGATTTCTAATGCTATTATTAAACGTTAATACGAGCAAACCTTGCTTTATCATTTTTTTGCGATTCGGTTTCATGAGCCGCATAAAATAAACATTTAAGCTCAACTTGGCTTCAAATTAGCAATCTCAACTAACGTAAACGAGCATCAGAAAAAAAGGGCAGATTGCGGGCTTACCAACACGACATGGCCGAACAAAGCCAACACAATGCCAGACGCAACAATAAGGCAGCCGTTGGCTAGCAGAATGTGCAGCGGCCTCACAAACGCGGATACAATCACGCTGAGTAGTCGGCCGACAAATTGCCCGGCAAAAAATACGGAAAAAGCCACTGAGGCGTCCGGGGTGGACCAGCGCAGCCCGTAGAACAGATAGGAGGACAGGAAGGAGCTAATAAATATCTCCACGTCAAATATTCTGATGAGAACGGCAAATGCCAGTATGATGAGAGCCGGCCGGCCAGCCAGCTTGCCGCTATTCCCCTTGGCAATAGTCTCAGTTTGCTCAGTAGGGCCCCGCACTCGATGGGATTCGGTTTGCACAGTCCAGCGATCCCACACCAACAGGCCAATGTGCGAGCACAGCGGAACCACGCCAAGACTGGCAAACAGAATGTAAGCAAACTGAACCCGTCCCGAGTAAGGCGGCTGTTCAGCGCTTTCTGAGCCATTCAATGATGACGTGAGATTCGGATCCAGGAACGACTTGAGCGCCGCGCCAAGGCCCATTGCGCCAGCCGACCAGGCAGCGTGCATGCCTTGCATCATCGAGTCACGGATGCGATGGCCATCCCACATGGCCAGGTAGTGCGAGTTGGCGACTAACACAACGGAGATAGGCAGAATGGGGTAACTTTAGATTGAAGCTTAGCAATGCTGCTGTATCATAAAAAACTTATTTTTAGGTAGGCACACCAAAAATTACTAAACTGAGCATTTTTATTCCATAATGCAAAAAAGCATGCGTCACATCCCCTTTAATCCCAACTATTAGGGACCGAAAAAAGTCTGAAATACATAGCTAAGCTACTTGCTAAATAGAGCACTGCCTTTAATTAGCGCCTTATGTGGTAATCACTCAATTGCCAAAGAACACATTTCCCGTCCCAATTTTCGCCACCTCCAGTCCTCTCAAACCATTAAATTTTAATCGATACAAGCACTAATACATGTGAATTATTTTAAAGAGAAACACAGACCTAATTCTATCATAACTGAATAGCTGAAATGTGCATCAATCAAGTCAGCCAGGGTAGTGATAAGTATCGCATGGAAGTAAAGCCGATTATTCTGTCTATTTATAGCCATAACTCACTTGAGTCAACAGCGCCCCCAGCAACAGAGCCAAGTCCAGTCGCGGCAAAGAAGAGCACCACGTTGGGCATGAAGCTGCACACTGCCAGCCCGGCCATGAGAATTGCTGAGAATACTGACAGCAAGGCGAAAACGTTAATGCGAGCATAGAGTAGGCCGCCAATCCAGGTGCCTGAGATGTAGGTGACGCAGCTGACGGACTGGAATATGCTGATTGTGGCCAGAGATACGGAATAAAGGCTCGCCAAGTCCACTAGTGCGGCACTAGTTTGCGCACAGGCGGCCTATGGATTCGTTAAAACAGCATTTGAAAAGGCCAACTACGAGTAAATAAGCTTTCTGCAGCAAAACTTCTTAACATATCTTTTGATGTTTGCATAATTCCAACAGGCAGCAACTCACAAGAAGAAAGAAGAAATTGGCAAAAAGGCTGGCTGTTTTGACAATCCGTGTAATCCCCGTGGCTGGAGGATTAATTGGTGCAGGTTGTGAGCATTCAACCATAGCTTCATTCCCAGCCTGCTGATCTAACTGACTGGAAGTATCAGCATGATTGACACCCTGTTGTTCAGCTAGGAAGTCAGTCATAGCCAGTACCAAGTCAGCTGCAATCAAGTATGATCAACAACTTATGTAAGAAATACATAAAACATGTGCAATTATTTACTTTAGTGGCAATTATTTGCCACAAAACTTGATAAACCTGGTAAAAAAATTTAGAAATGAAGCCTTTTTTTCAAAGTAAAGGTCTTTTAAAAGTAAGGTAAAGACACATTTTAAATAACTTAACCATAGCTTTAAAAGCAATAACTTGTAACTTATAACTTAATTTAACATTATATATTTCTGTGCATATTCATATACCTTATTCACTATTACACTTTAGCACATGCATTATATTTATATATAGTATTAAATTTTAGATAAAAAAGCTTGTCCATTATTCTCTGCCTTTTTAGACAAAAATAGAAAATAGGTCTTTTGCAGAAATACTTAGAATTGTAATGTTTTCAACAAAAAACATTAATGAATGTGCATGCATATATTAGACACAAAAAAATTTGTACACTACAGGCTACCAACATAGCATTGCAGACTAATTTAGAGAATTTTTTATATTGTATATTGTGTACCCATATATATACATATATATATATAATATCCTTGTTCTGCATACAAAATGACTGAAGAATCTGATAATCATAACCATGATTGCATAAAATATTTATGCACAATTTCAGGCAAAAAAATTCTGTAAAAACTAGTTTTTTTGCCAAAAATTTAAGACGAATTAACTATAATCTTAAAACTAGTATTGATCAATCAATCGAAAAATTATTTTCTGCAAAAATATAATCAAGAATATTGTGTATCACAAACAGACTGCATATTAAATCAAGAATATTGTGTAAAGCAGGTTAGACAAAGAAAAATTATTTTGCTTGGTGCCGCTGACACACTAGAAGTATTAAATGTGAGAAGTAAAAATCGATTTTTACTACAATAAAAGCAAGAAGTTATATTTCATATCGATCATCCTGAAGGCGTCTAAAGTCATTAATTTGCGTAAAGAGCTCTCATGTTAAATTCAAACAGAGACGCATAAGTAGCAAAAAAACAAATGCACTTATATTCTAAACTTTAAAGGATTTACTCTTTTTGCCAAAAAGTCCCTATTAGCAACCTTAGCTAATGTAGCTATTTATTTACGATAGTTCATAAACTTACAAAGAGCGACAAAGTGCGTAAAGGCCAACCTTAAAAGTCAATAAATGAAGGTGGCAAATTAATATTTAAGATAAAGTCGTTTGCGTCAACGATAAGATGAGCTAGAATGCGACAGCAAACATGTTTCGCCTATATCAAGGGATCTGCAGGCATTGAAACTTATTATTAAACTTAATATTAGGACAAGTTAAGCATTAAAAAACTGAAAAACATGCAAGTTAATTTTTGCCTATTGAATCATAAGTATGTTGATCTCAGTACGTACTTACGATTGTTTTTTTGTTATTCCATAAATAGAAATGATGATCGCGCCGAAAGCAAGCCAATTCTCGCGGGAGCTTGATCTCGACAGGGCCGTCAGGTGATGGAAGTCCACACAAGCAAGTGGCGGCGTGGTTTTCGGTCTCATATCTGGGCTGTCAACTCTCTAAATTTCTCATAATCTTCGTGTCTGTCTCTTGCTGTCTTCTGCTGCTACAGGGCCTATCCACCCGCCGCAACCCTTTTTAACATCAGCTATCTTGGGCCTGCTTCGAGCCAAGAGTGTACTTTTAAATGGATACCGGGGTTTCCAGTTAATTCGGCCACAGTAGTCCGATTCGGCTACAACCAATTCGGCGACAAATCAGTTCGGCGACAGTCGATTACCCTGCCGCCCAAGTTGTCTACCTCTAAAACCCATTAGGCCCCTTTTCTGTTAGAGAATTATTGTATTTTAGTTGATTCTGTTTTTGCAACCAATCGTTATATAACGTTAAATAAAGTTTAAAACTGTGCCAAATCGTGTCGGTAGGCTGTTTAAGACCCAATATGTTTTTTCCGCTTATTCGATATTTTTCTGACTTGTAAGTCTAAACTAATCTTAATTACAAAATGTCACAATGTGTATCGTTGATGAAAATATTGATTATTAGTTCTTATGCTGTTTTTTTATTTAATTACCCTTTCTATGCCTTATAGCAGTAACCAGTTGCTACTAATACTAATGCCTAAGGGGCCAAGTTAGCTAAAAGCTAAAAAAGTAAAAATTTGGTAAAATACTAGTGAACTCAATCCATAGGCCCTATTTGTTTTTAATTGTTTTTAATTTTTTACTATAAAATTTATAATTTTATTATTATATCGCAGAATATATTGCTTAACAATCACTGTATTCAGTGTAATCTGTAATGTAGTAGGCTAACTGAAAGCCTATAGCTATATATGATTTGTGCATTGCTTTACTATATCTTTCTTAATTTTTGTATTTGTTTTTCCTGTTAATTAATAGTGTCTAATAAAATAATGAAAAAGGGCACAAACTATCAATAATTTTTTCCTTTTTTATACGAAATTTGATTTTTTAATTTGCAATCTTTGTGGACTTTATTATAAATCAATGTGCCAATATTTTTTGTTAGCAAAAATCGTGTCTTAAAAAATTTATAGGTTTGATGCAAGAAAATAGGCCTAAGTCTAGTAGACTGATTCCAATATATATCTTTTTGTTATAGGCCTATTGATAGAATTTTTACTTTGTATCCAGACTATACTCAGGAAGGTAGCACAGTATGCACTAGAATAAATTTAGGGAGGACAATCTGTGTGCTGTCTATGCTCCATTTGTGTGCTTACTTGGAGTAAAAGTTCAAAGAACCAAAAAAGCTCTTGCAAACCATTTCTCTATATTTTCATACTTGCTATGCTTTTGCTTGTAATCTCCTCAAATTAGCTATATTTTTGCAACTTACATTGCCAATTTTATTGATAATTTTGCACTAGGTTGTATACCAATATGCACTAAGACCCTTTGTATGTACCACACTTGTGTGCCAATGTGTGTCAAGAACCTTTGTATGCATGGAAATTTTCCCCCTAAAAGGCCACCTTCCTGACTATGGATTTGTATATGTGTCATAAAATAAGTTTATAGATTAGGTATTTAGGTTATGACCCTGCCTGAGAGGTTTCTAGTAATTTTGTCTGTTACCTGTTCATCTGCTAGGCAGACAAAGTTGCAAACCAGTTTGTCTACCATGCAGCCAATTGCAGCAACCTGATCTAGAAAAAAAGAGAGATTATTTTCTTGGCATATAAAAGCAAAGTTTTTTATCTGTTAAATAATGGTTAAGCTTAGGCACATTTCCTAAAAATGACTTGTTTTTTTAATCAAATATTTTGACAGGTGCACTGGAACACCTGGAATTAATGTCTTCATTAGCAATAGAGCCTACTATTTTCATTTTCTTTTTGTACTTCTGAAGATCAATATTTTAAAATTCTATGCCAGTTAATAGAAGAAGCTAAAAAATCTCCACCTACCCCCATTTGTTAAGGCCAGTAAACAAAATTTTTGATATTCAAAAACCATTTCATCTGCTAAGCAGATGAACTAGTAGCAGACAAAATGGCACCCACCTGAGAAACTCCTAAGGCTAAGATATTTATATTATGCATTTATTTACTAGCATGTACTCACTTTTTCATGCTTAATTGAGACTTTTTTGGGTTTGAATAGTTAGTTATTTGCTTTATTCATGTGGCCTATTGTCTACATATTTACAATATTCTAGATTAAAGTTTGCCTTATCTATTTGCAACCAATATTGATTTGATATAATGTACATCAACATTCTAATTATAAAAAGAATAATGTTCAACTGTAACTATAGAGTATAAGTATTTATAAGAAATAAAATGTAATAAGCATTTAAAGTCAATATTTATAAATTATAAAATTATGCAAAATATTTGCAAACATTTTCATATAATTAAATGATGTTTAAATGTAATTGTGTTGAAAATGCCATTTTTAAAATTACAATAATTTGATAGCATTGCTAAAAATTGCATAAAAAGTTACACTTGATTTTGTGTAAGGTTAAGGTCTCTTATTTTTAAGTAAAAATAATTAATTTATGCTTGATTTATACGTTTTTTTAACTTTTGCTAGCTTGTATGGTAATTAAAGCCAATAATTTGATTTTTATGTTACACAAGCCACAGTAATTAATATAGTTTTGAAATTAACTAAGGACCTTAAATAGCTAGAATGATAATTTGGGTCATATTTTGCTACTAGACCCATTAGCAGTCTGCAGAATTTTGTTAAAGTTACAATAATTTATCTGACATCTTTTAAAATTGTCTCATGATTTCAGATTTTTATTTTGGCACTGCAGATATAAAGTATACAGTCTTAAACTCCATTTAGCTCTTTTAAGCCATGTGGTTGTTCATTTAATTATCACATTTTTAGCCAATTTTTATACCTATTGGAGAAAAATTCACTTATATATGACTGATGGTATCATGCCTTTGTTTCAAGTATGCCTAACTTTTTGTGTAGCTTTATTGACAAAGAATTTCACATATTATGTTAGAACAAATTTGATTTAATTCCAGAAGCGATGCTAAAAACATTCTGTCTCCTCATTCTGAGCCTGTCAATCAGCGGCGCCACAGTTGTTCAACTAAACGACGCGAATGTTAAAAGTGTGCTCGGTATGTAGTTTTCGATTTTTCAAAACCTTGTGTTATCCAGATAAATGATTTAATGAATTACGATTAATCTTTTAGACGGCTCGAAGCTCAGCTTTGTAAACTTCTACGCCGATTGGTGCCACTTTAGCCAGGCACTTTCTCCCATTATTGAGGAGGTTGGCAAGAAAATGAAGCAGGAATTCCCCGACAACAGCCAGCTAACTATTGGCAAAGTGGACTGCGACCGTGAGGTCAATCTGGCCCAGTCCTACAAGGTCAATAAGTATCCAACCATGAAAGTGTTTCGGTGCGTTGCCTGTCCTTTTACTGCTTTAAATCATTCGCACTTGTTACATTAAGTACTTGCTATTGCATCGCTTAACGCTATGCTGTTGTCCAACCCTCTCCAGTTTCGGCCAAATGCAGAAGCGAGAATACCGAGGCCAGCGTTCAGTCGAGGCAATTAGCGAATTCATCAGATCGCAGCTTGCCGATTCTCTGATTCATGTGAGTTTTGCTCATAGTATTCCCGCTTGCTTATTACCAGTGCGATTGTTGTAGTATGCTGTCTACGTGCACACTTATCCGGTATTGACTCCCAAGGTGGCCAAGCCGGAGTCCGAAGCCACTGACTCCGTGCCCATCCCGCTGGAGAAGGACCAAGGCGGCATCGTTGGCTTCTTTGCGTCAAACGAGTCGGCAGCCTACCAGGAATTCTCGCGCGTGGCCTCAATGCTGCGCGACGACTGCAAGTTTATCAGCGTTCTCGGGTGCGTGCTTATTTGGCTTGCTTGGCCTTGTGGCTTTTAATTTAGCGGTGGGTACTGATGCAAGGGTTGGTTCGATCACTTAGGAGGAGGTGGAGCTCCCATTCAAATACATAAATTACATTGCGTGCGTATTTTAATATATATGCTTCCTAACAATTGAATTTCAGAGTCAAGAACGAGCCGGAGAAAATAGTATTTCAGAAAGGAGTAAGTCTCCGTGCACAGCTGTATTCAGCCATGTAGTTCCCTGTTTCTATATAGAAATAGCACGATATACGTTGACACACGACACCCGCCTGCCCGCAGCCGGAAGTCAGCAGCCGGATCAATCTGCCTAAGCTTGGCGAAGACTCGCTCAAGGAGTTCGTCCTGGCTCAGTGCGTGCCTCTGGTCCGCGAAATTACATTCCAGAATGCTGAGGAGCTCACGGAGGAAGGCCTGCCATTCTTTATACTGTTCTATACGAATGGCGACACGGCTACTGTGGACTCGTTCAAATCGGTTGTGGAGCGGCATCTGACTCAGCACAGGCGTAAGCTCTGTGTCGTGTTTTATTTGAGTTTATTAGTTTACCTGAACGGCAGAAACATCTCTGTTGTGGGAGAATTTAGTGTCTTCTAACAGCGGAATCACAATTGCGGAACTTTCAGGCAGTGTCAACTTTCTGATCGGGCAGGGCGCCATTTTCTCCCATCCGCTGCACCATCTGGGCAAGACTGTCAGCGACCTGCCAGTAGTGGCCATAGACAGCTTCAAGCACATGTACGTGTTCCCGCACGACGTGCGCGACAGTCTGCAGAATCATCCGGAACGATTCTCTGAGTTCGTCGCCGACCTGCAGAGCGGCAAGCTGCATAGGGAGTTCCACCATGGCCCGGATCCGACAACCGCCGCCACCCCGCAGCACGTGGAAGTGACGCCGGTGTGTTTTTGCTTCTCCTGAGAAACTGAACATGAGCATTAGGAGTCAATGAGCTGTTACTTTTAATTTACCCTGAACTAATAATGGCGTCTCTACCCACTCCCGATCCTTCACAAGGCAACTGTACCCGCTCCCGATCCTTCACAAGGCAACTCTACCCGCTCCCGATCCTTCACAAGGCAACTCTACCCGCTCCAGATCCTTCACAAGGCAACTCTACCCGCTCCCGATCCTTCACAAGGCAACTCTACCCGCTCCAGATCCTTCACAAGGCAACTCTACCCGCTCCCGATCCTTCACAAGGCAACTCTACCCGCTCCAGATCCTTCACAAAGGCAACTCTACCCGCTCCAGATCCTTCACAAGGCAACTCTACCCGCTCCAGATCCTTCACAAAGGCAACTCTACCCGCTCCAGATCCTTCACAAGGCAACTCTACCCGCTCCAGATCCTTCACAAGGCAACTCTACCCGCTCCAGATCCTTCACAAGGCAACTCTACCCGCTCCCGATCCTTCACAAGGCAACTCTACCCGCTCCAGATCCTTCACAAGGCAACTCTACCCGCTCCAGATCCTTCACAAGGCAACTCTACCCGCTCGTGATCCTTCACAAGGCAACTCTACCCGCTCCAGATCCTTCACAAGGCAACTCTACCCGCTCCAGATCCTTCACAAGGCAACTCTACCCGCTCCAGATCCTTCACAAGGCAACTCTACCCGCTCCAGATCCTTCACAAGGCAACTCTACCCGCTCCGATCCTTCACAAGGCAACTCTACCCGCTCCCGATCCTTCACAAGGCAACTCTACCCGCTCCAGATCCTTCACAAGGCAACTCTACCCGCTCCAGATCCTTCACAAGGCAACTCTACCCGCTCCAGATCCTTCACAAGGCAACTCTACCCGCTCCAGATCCTTCACAAGGCAACTCTACCCGCTCCAGATCCTTCACAAGGCAACTCTACCCGCTCCAGATCCTTCACAAGGCAACTCTACCCGCTCCCGATCCTTCACAAGGCAACTCTACCCGCTCCAGATCCTTCACAAGGCAACTCTACCCGCTCCAGATCCTTCACAAGGCAACTCTACCCGCTCCCGATCCTTCACAAGGCAACTCTACCCGCTCCCGATCCTTCACAAGGCAACTCTACCCGTTCCTAAAGCAGTAGTGCAAGTTCTATCACTAATGCTTTGCCCCGCAACCGCAGGAGCTGACGGGCAAGGCTGACCACGCTCCGCGCACTGACAAGCAGCAGCAGCCGTCGCCGCCGCAGCAGCCGCCATCTACTGCGACTAGCCCGCCAAAGAGCGTATTCAAGAACCTGTCGCCCAGCCGCAATCGGTACACGATCCTGCGTGACGAGCTGTAGCATTTTCTGCGAAACCATTGAAGCCTATTTTTTTGGAGTCCGCATTCTTGCAGCCTGTAGCTGGGCAGAGTTTCCTGATTGATTTTCTGGCGCTTCTTTGTACTGATTCACCTTGTTTAGAGCACCGGCAGAGCTAGCAGAGTCTGCGAACTAGAAATGTAGTATTTGTTATTATTGAAGTTAATCAGTCGAAGGCTTTTAAGTCCCTGAATTGTTTAGAAAGTTTGGCCAGATTCATTCGACCGATTCCTTGCGCTAACTTGTGTATTGACAGCCCCTTTGCTTGCTTGCTCTGCGCATCAGTTTTCATTCGATTCCACCTAAACCAAGTTGTTTTGCCTCCTGCGTTTTTTTCTCTTTGTTTTGTCTGTTGCGGGCTTTTCTTTTTTTGTTCAGTTCCTGCCTGTGTTCTGTTCTGTCTGCCTCTTTTCTGATCTGCCTACACAATGTTTTTTTGCAGTCCATATTCTAGCTCCGGTATATGACTTGTGCGAAAATTGCTCCTTGAAAAACGTCAAAACTTCCCGTGCTGCAAGCTGTCAGTCGGTTATTTCATTATTTAACGCGTTGGTTGTGTTTTAATGCAGAATTTATTCATAGCGTCAGTTGTCATGACCCTTATACCTGTTTATCGCCGGATCCAAATCAGATTTTAGATAAAGGTAACTGCCAATAGTTTTTTTTATAAATATGTTACACTAAGCCTGGATATTAATATTCAAAGCAACGCATTGTTTGCAAGTTTATTTAGTAGCCTTATCGACTCCCATCCAAAACAGAGTTGCTAAAATCAAACGCATTGCCGTCATGCAGTGCTCTGTTCATGCCGATGCTTTCTTTTCTTCAATTTTGCTTTCGTTGTTTGTTTCCTCTCGCGGTAAATGCGTTTTAAATTGCTGGAATTCTGAATCAATAAATGAAAGCTGTTTTCTTTTACTGAATTGGTCTCTATTAAGTTGCCACAAGTAATTATAAACTCTGCTGTTCTGCCTTTTCGGATTGATTTATTTGTTAAATTTAACAGATCACGTGACCGTTTAGCGCTGGTTGATGCCGGACGGGTCAGCTTGTAGGGCTTGCAGTGCATGTGTCCGAATTACATTTGCTCTGTGATTGCTTGCTTCAAAAGCGGGCAAGCAACTTCCATCTCAACAAAATTTAGACAACTGACCGACCTTTCGACCAGATGTACAGCCCATAGCACAGCCGCAGCTGTGTACAGCTGCTCAGTCCTGACGGGCTGGAGGAGCCGCAACACCCAGCCACCCTAAATTTTCTTAGCTCACACTGGTACCCAATTTTAGCGGGCGGACTGAGGCAGTGTGTTAATTACTAGGCGGTAAGTCTCCCAGATTTGGGGCTGGAACCCAAGACCTTACGGTTATGTCTAGCGCCCTAGGCTACAACTCTTTCCTTAACGGTCTACTTAAGTTTTTGGAGTAACTATCCTCATACTCTGAGTGATTAGAAAAATAAATAAAAATGAACTGGAATACGGGACTCTTGGTCTACTGGTAGTTTTGTGATTTGTAGTTGGAGCTTCAATCGGAAAAACAGGCAAAAAACTCCAGCTGCATATTGCTTCTCAACGAGAGGAGCGTCAACAAAAAATTTGCCTATTCAGGGTCACTCGCCATCAAGTAAAGCGTGGATCGAGAGTGAGAATGGAATCGGGATCTGCATGGAGTGGCTTCGATTCTTTGCTGAGTACCTGCAAGATGAAAAAGGAGTGATTGCTTCGCACAAATAGCCTTCAGTTGAGTGTTGAATCTGCACGCGTCTCGCATCGCTGCAAGATGTTGCTTTCCCAGAGTTTTGATTAGCACTGTGCTGAGTTGCGAGGTATTGGCTTACATTATTCATGCAGTTTGTTTGCAACTGTCATGGCAACCCTATAGCGGAGAGGTTTGCAAAGATTTAACGCTGTGTCGCTTGATCAGAGACTCGGAGCCGGGGGGACTCAACAAAAACTGAAGACACATTCTTTGATTGAAGCATTCAATTGAATTCAAAGGCATCATGAACGTCAGCAACTCCAGCGCTACTCCACCAAAACCGGGCCTCAGCCTGCAGTTCATCCGCGAGATCCACGTTATCGCGTTCAGCTGCTGTGTCTGCTCGGTGGTCGCTTCCTGCACCGTCATTATTCTGTCCTTCGTCATGAAGGGTTACAGAGTGCCGCTAAGAAAGAAGCCAATGATGGACAGGCTGGTCGTGAGTGTTTAACTCCGCAGCTTTGCTTTCGTTTTGCTGTTTGATGCAAGAATATTATATGAGGGGGTTGTAGATCCATCAAGGATTTCCATGGTCTTTTCTTCTATTGTTTAATCAGTTTCCTCATCATTTCCCGAATAAGTTTTGAAAGCTGAAGCGCAGGTTCGAGCGCAGAAATTTTCTTGACACCTTGTAATGGTAAACGCCCTTGCAGGTCTATCTGGCAATCGGCGACATTTGCTTCACCGCCTCGCACGGCATCGACCACATTATCCTGTACGCGAATAATGAGACTACGGACGTTGTCGTTTGCAAAATTTGCGCATTCTTCTTTCACTGGGGCCTGGACGCCAGCTGCATGATTGCCAGCTTCGTGGCCGTGTCCGCCTTCATCGGTGTCGTCCTGGGGAGAAAGGTGCGAGTCTGTCTGCAGTACTTTGACTCACAGTATTGACTCAACTGAGTCACACAGACCTCTTCCCTCTCTTTCTGCAGGTTCAGTGGCCATCGTTCGACATCGCTCTGCTGTCGGTGTCCTTTGTTATTCCGGGCCTGCTGAGCCTGGTTGGAGTCAGCGTTGGCTGGTTTGGCTTTGCCGGCCTGTGGTGAGGCCTGCAAGCTTTGCTGCTTTTACTTTTCTGCTTTATTACTTTGCTGCTTGATATCTTTTCAGTCAGAACTGCTGCCACATCACTAGCAACAAGCTGCAGAAAAAAGGACAAGATAAATACATATAAAAGTATCAAAAATATGAAAGTTTCTCACCCTTCTGAATCCCTCTCAACCTGAATGTTCCAAAGCTGTTAGGTTCAAGCTGCTTAGTCAATCTCCGCATTGCATTTTAAGGGGAGGTCAGTCTAGGTTGAAATTTGTTTAACTGAGCATTTGAAACATCTCCAGGTGCGGCATTGACGCCACTCTGCCATACTTCTCGACTCTGACCATTGTGTACGAAGCGGTGTTTCCCTGGATCACTGTCACCGTTGGCACCTTCTGCTACTCAGCCATCCCCATCAAACTGTGCGTGTCTGCTCAGCGGCTTCGGCGCAGCGGCCTGGCCGACTCCAACAGCAACTCCGGCATGAACCGGCTGGCCACCCAGTTCACGGTGTTCATCCTGATCCTGTACCTGCAATGGCTGCCGCTCTTCACCTTCTTCATCATCAACTTCTCCAATGGCAAGCTGACGCCCTTCAATTACCAGGCGGCGGTGTCCTTCACCAATCTGGGCGGGGTTTACAACGCCTTCGCCTACACTTTCCTGCGCCTGCGCAACAGGGTCAGCCCGGACACCTCGTCCAAGTGATATGTAGCTGAGGTGTCACTCAGGCTGCCGTATTGTAGCTGAGGTGTCACTCAGACTGCCATATTGTAGCTGAGGTGTCACTCAGACTGCCATATTGTAGCTGAGGTGTCACTCAGACTGCCGTATTGTAGGTGAGGTGTCACTCAGGCTGCCGTATTGTAGCTGAGGTGTCACTTAGGCTTTAAATTAGACAGAAAAAACTAAAAATAATTGCTTTTTATTTTTTCGCTTGTAAAACAGTTGTTTAACTAGGCCTAGTATATCCTTGAAACGGTGGGTATATTTAATTCTCATTAGCTGTCAATCTGAGGGAAGCTGGCGGTTATTAGGCGGTCCTAATTCCATTTTTAGCGCTCTCTAAGTGCATTCTCACACTATTTTTTCTCCCTTGGTTTGCCTAATTAAATCTGTCTCTCAAGGATCAATAATTTTGTGAAAAGTTACTCATTGCACGTTACAGAGCACTCGCAAGCAACTAACCTAGCTTATGTACATTATTGTAATGCACTTTACACTATACTGTGCACATGCACTTGGACTACAATAATCTGGACGAAGAGCATCTTAGGAAATGAGGTAACAATGACGTGATAATTTACGGCTTTTATGAAACCGCGATTTTCTTCTGTTCAGGTCGCCGAGGACTCAAAGTTGTTTCAATCAGTTTTTCTTAGAAAATTGTCGGCCCAAAGAAATGGGTGCAAAGAAGTAAAAGTGCGTCCAGGTTATTTTATTTCGAATTTTCAAAATTCCACCAGTAAAATTACAATTGCACTCCATACTCTGTGTGACTTTTATTTATTTTATTTAATTTTTATCTGTTCCAAATTTTTGTCAATGCAACACAGCAGACCGTAGTGGAACACGAGTACCAGGTAGTCTTTTGAGAGAATAAGCTCGTAAATGTAGTTTCTTAAGGCAAGCCAGCAGCAGTGCATCTTTCTGTTATTGGATCCCTATCATGGGCTAGTCACCCGAATATTGCTAACAAATTTTTTTTTATAATTTTATCATTTCTTCACATTTTTTCAAAATTATGACTTTTAAAGAGCGTACCGACTTCATTTAATTTCCATTTGCATCAAATAAACTCTATTATGTTCCTAGATATACTGTTTACAACTATGCACTTTTCAATCAATATAAAGCGGTATTCACAGTGCTTAAATACGACTGTAATGTTTTCACTAAAAATTAATTGGTTTCTACGTGCATTACGATTTAAATAAATTAATTTAACATTTAAATATTATGTTTATCTATCCATCTATGCATGCTATCCTACCGAGTACCGTATCTATCTATCTATATATCTATCTATCTATCTATCTATCTATCTATCTATCTATCTATCTATCTATCTATCTATCTATCTATCTATCTATCTATCTATCTATATATCTATCTATCTATCTATCTATCTATCTATCTATCTATCTATCTATCTATCTATCTATCTATCTATCTATCTATCTATCTATCTATCTATCTATCTATCTATCTATCTATCTATCTATCTATCTATCTATCTTTCTATCTATCTATCTATCCAAAAAGTGTGTATAATAAGCAGCAATTTTAATCATAAAAAGTGTTGGTTTTATCAACTTATAACTACTTAGAAACTGCCGGAGTGGTATTATATTTGCTAGAAAAGTTCGCTTCTAATTCAATTCTCAGATCGTCAATTGTGCAACAGTCGGAGTTTGAGAAAGCAATCGCCGGAAATTAATTTTATACAAAACAATCAAGGTAAAGTGTTTCGCAAATCGAAAAAAACGCAAGACTGCAGGGAGGGATTTGGGAATTTGGAATGGGAAGCGTTCAGGGTGGAAACTTCCCTGTCGAAACGCGATGAGGCGCGCCGGAATCAGTAAACGGGCTTTTTCTTTCGCAGCTTGACGGTGAGCTCCGGACGCATCAGCGCGGACTGGGCGGCGGCAACGGCGGCAGCCGCCGAGCCGGGGTCCCTGTCACTCAGAGTCCGCGCCGCGGCCATGGGAATCAGCGCCGGCGGGTTCCGCTCGGCTGGCGCGGCTGCCAAGTCGCCGAGCAGCCGCCGCCTCTCCTGGTCTTGACTGTCATCCTCCGATTCGTCCAGGGCGCTGTTGGTGAAGCTGTGCCGGTTCGAGGAGGCGGCGGCCGCCGGGCAGCTGCGCATGGGCTTCAGGGCGCTGCGAAGTGGAGGGTGGGAAGGCGCCAGCGGCGGCGGCGGCGGAGGAGGCGGCGGCGGAGCATTGAAAAATGCGTCGTCCTGGTCGGAGTCGCCGGCTTCAACGGCGCCGCAGTCCGCCTCATCGTCGTCATCAAAGTCAATCAGCGACTTCACAGGCGGAGGCGGAGGGCTCGGCGCCGAGGCGGCTGTTGGCGCGCAGTGGATTTGCGCCAGGCAAACAGCTGTCGCTGGTGCCGCATCCTCCGTGTCCGGGTTGCTGTAGGTGACTCGCTTCGGCTGCCTCGGGCCCAAGTCGCTGTAGTTTCGAATCAGCTTGCAGGAGCCCTGGCGCTCCTGCTGCTGTTGCTGCTGCTCCTGGAGCAAGACGGAACGCCGACTTCGAAGGCTACTTCGCTGCTGCGGCACAGAGCGAGAAGGTGCGCCAGAACAGTCGCCAGCTGCAGCCGTGTCGCTGTCAGCACTGGCGGTGGAGCCCAGCATCCTCCTGGGGCCGCCGCTGTCTGGAGGATTCGGCGGCGTGGGGCCCATGGGAGCCGGGAGCATTGGCTGGGCGTAGAGCGCTCGCCTGTCCGCTTTGTACATGTCAATCAGCAGCTCCAGCTTGCGCTCAATGTCCTCGACCTGCAAGGTTTTGTTTGCTAATATTATTGACCAGTAGCCATGGTTATTTTGGGCAGGAAAGTTACCGGTCTTCTGTGCTAGACTAATCCCTATTTCTACGGGCAAGCAGGTCTCACCAATTAACTTACCGAACGCTCGACCTTGACGATTCGAGATGCCAGGCTGACTTTGCTCTCGTAGACATCCTTGTCCTTGCTGCCCTGCCGGCCCAAGATTTGATCAAGCCTGCAAGGTTTCGCGGTGTTAAGCAGCAACTAGGCGCAATGGGTTAAATGCTCGGTTGCGGTATAAATTCATAAATACAGCTGTTAGCACCCTATAGCAATACTTTAAGCTGGGTCGTTACGCATGCAGCTGGCTCTCAAAATGGTGCTCATCTTCCCTGACTTGTACTCATCATCAGACTGTTCTAATTTGATGTCTTTAAGGCTTGCCTGTCACAAGCGTACAATGCACCAAAAAATCTGCTTTTGCATCAAATTATACTGATTCAATAAAAATTTTGATAACTAACCTGAACTGCAGCACCTTAATCCTAGCCAGCATGTCAACGTGGCCAGCAGAGTACTGCTCAATTACATCCTTGACGTCGTAAGGTCGAAGAGCTTCACGAAATTTCTTTCTGGCTACGAAGTACTTGATCTTTCTTATCACTCTGATGGCGTTTCTGTGAACCTCTGTCAGCTTCATTGGAGTTTCCTCATCTGGAAAATTATTATTTACGATGTAACAGTAGTTGAAAATAATGAAAGCTACGCCGCAATTCGACTCACCTTCATGCGCGATAGAGGTCAGAGAGGGCTGCTGCTCCAGCTTGGCTGTTCCTGTGGCTGCTGCGGAGTCTGCCATGGCTAGCGACACGTGGCTTCTGCAAAGCAAAATGACTGACTGACTGACTGACTGACTGGCTGACTGACTGACTGACTGACTGACTGACTGACTGACTGACTGACTGGCTGACTGACTGACTGACTGACTGACTGACTGACTGACTGACTGACTGACTCACTCACTCACTCACTCACTCACTCACTCACTCACTCACTCACTCACTCACTCACTCACTCACTCACTCACTCACTCACTCACTCACTCACTCACTCACTCACTCACTCACTCACTCACTCACTCACTCACTCACTCACTCACTCACTCACTCACTCACTCACTCACTCACTCACTCACTCACTCACTCACTCACTCACTCACTCACTCACTCACTCACTCACTCACTCACTCACTCACTCACTCACTCACTCACTCACTCACTCACTCACACACTCACTCACTCACTCACTCACTCACTCACTTATCTACCTTCTTACTTACTCCTGCTTTCGCAAGTAATAGGCCTAGTAAGGCATTATAAAGAAGATAAGGAAATTCAGCACAGAAAGCATTGCAATCAAAAACACAAGAGAAATATCTGAAACTGACTGCAGAGCTTCAGTAATTAAGATGTCTGAAAATAGATGAAAAGCAAGGTAAAAGGAAATAAATTTATTGACACGAAAAGCGAGCAGTAAACTGCAAAGGAATGCAGAAATAAACATGAGAAAGAAACAAAATATTTAATTGGCACCGGAGCGAGGAGGCGAGGTTGGTGAACTTTCGCATCATGGACTTTTTCGCCGCCTCATTGGGCAGCGCCCGCTGGGACTGCGGCTGCTGCTGCTTCTGCATGAGCTGCCATGGCTGAGCAGTCGGGGCTGGAAGCTCAGCGTCGGAGCAAAATACTTCTTCGTCAAATGAGGACACCTCACTGTAAGGTGTCGCGATCGGGGATAATCCTGTCAGTTGACGCTTGCACCTAACGTTTAGGCGATATTTTTTATTCTTCTGCGCTGCTGTTAAACCTAAAGGCAATCCGAAAACTTCCGCCACACCGTGCTGCTCTCAGCCCCTGATAATTTGCTCTTCCCAGTGGCAAAAAGGCTGCCGCACTTACTTTCCTCCGGCGACGTCCGAAGTGGCAGGCGGATTTCCGGGATCCAAATCCGGCATGGCGTTGCGGCGAATGGGCGTGTAGCCGCTGCTCCCCGATGCGTGCGTCCTCTCCGACTTGCTGCGCTTGATGGTGGACAATCGGCCGAACTTGCTGCAATAGGGGCGCGCAGCTTTTTTGGCTGAGTGAATGGCTATGTGGTGTGAGTGAATGGCCATGTGGTGTGAGTGAATGGCCGTGTGGTGTGAGTGAATGGCCGTGTGGTGTGAGTGATTGACATCGATCATGCGACCCAGGTCTCTTGTCACCTTTTGTTAAACTTCCGATTTGAGATGGATGGTTTCTCTCAAAATTCTGGATCACACTTATACTAGCATTACTTCAAATGCCAATACCTACATGGGTCTGTTTGCCTTATTAAATGTGTTTTGTGAAATTGTAAAATCAGAAATCTGACTGATCTGAGTGAATTGCTAAAATCTCACCTGGCAGGTGACCTAAGCGGCCGCATGTGAGGCTTCCATGTTGCTATGGAAGTGCTGGACGGGTCAGCGGCATAGCAGCGCCACAATGACTGAATGAGGGTGGCGGCTGGTACCCGACGCCTGATCAGATGCTTCTGGCGCTGGTGCTGCTGCACCTTCAGTGCGAATCCGGACCCCAGGATGCCCTAAAATGTTGCGCAATGTACAGGCTGCTGGGGTTTTGATCTCATTTAGGCAAGAGCCGTGCACAGATGGGAGAGGCACAAGTGCATAAACAATGATTAGACAGGAAGTACTTTTAACATTCTAACTGTTAAACCAGACTAGACACAAGGGAAGTAGCTAGAATAAGCAAAAGTAACGCTGCTAATAAAAATGAGTAGCTTAAGTGACTAAAAACTAGAAATAATAAGCAAACATGCGCAGGCAGCATATAGGGATGGCGCGGCACAACAAAGACTTACAGCCGGCAGCGCAAAGAATGAGATGCCAGCGATTGAGCAAAACGATGAGACAATTTTTCCACTCCATGTTTTCGGGGTCACATCGCCGTAGCCAACTGTGCAGAGCGTGATCTGCAAGGCCGGGTTCGGAGGGTTTGACATGGGACTAAATTTATCGCGAGGAACAAAGTGCATCTGTCCGAGTTTCATTCTTTATTCTGGACAACTCTCCGACTTGGACACCTCGACCTTGACAGACGAATATCTGGCACAGTTGCTTGTCGAGCTTTCATTCATCAAAGCTCGGAGAAATACATTGCTCTATTGCTGGCATCTCACTGGTTGCACTCAGCTGATAACAAATGCGCTCATGTGAGGGCCTTTGGCTACTGACACTGACTCGGACTATGGTTAACGAAGTGGCTTGTTTTCAAAGCCCACAGAGTGAGCGTGCCACTCTCTCGCACCCAACATAATCTTTCCACAGTAGCAGCAATGCAGCGAGCCGACTAAAAGCGCAAACTAAAGCAACTAAACAAATAATGAAATCGTCAGCGTCAGAATGTTGTTGGCCTCGCGTTGGACCCATCCAGCCGCGCCAGAGCCGCACTCACCGGAGGCAGCGCATAGAAGCTGATGATGGTGAGGCAGGCTGCCGCACAGGCCAGCTTCCCCAGGTAGGAGACTGGCACTGTCTGGCCGTAGCCAACTGTGCACAGAGTTGTCTGGCAAGGCAAGGCATAGCTCGATTCGATGTACTATAAACATGATTCTAGGAAAGCAAGCATTTCGTGATGAAAGAATGGGATTTAATCTTGCTGGCCAATGTTGCTTAAGTAGAATAATGATAATGTTAGTCTTAACTCTGCGAGTACACTCTTAATTTGGCTAGTATTGTTGTACATTTTTCTCTATTAAAATGCAAATTCTAAATTAAATAAAAGCACAAAATAGCCAAATAATTATGCAATCAGCATGAAGTAGCCTCGAACTGATCCTTGATGGCCATAGACCAAGCAGCAAATTTGCACATTTCTTTCAATAATATGCTTGGCTAAGGCACAAGTTCAGATGAAGCGAAGCTCAAGCGGTTCAACCTGAGCAATGAGTTCCTGGCCGAAGGACGACCATGGAAAGACTCTCTCAAACAGACACCAGGCGCATCGCCGCTGGCGGAAGCGTCAACAGAGTGAATTATTGATTAAACAGGCTGGCAATGGCGAGGCCCCGTGCGACAAGTTTCAATTCTACTTGCTCAAGCTGTCGGACGTTATGCCGGACTCGTTTCTCATTCACCTGCCAGGCATTCGGATTGTGTCCGGCCAGGACTCAGCCAATAGGTGCGTTGTGCCAATGCATTTATCTGTAACCCCAAATTCTTATAAACTCTTGCTGTTGCACAACCCTGATCGCTAAATTATCCCACAGCGACACGATGCGACTGGTGCTGCTCTTTGGTAGGCGGTTCAGTCGCGACTACGTCAGGGTGCACGTGCTCTGCCAGCTGGTGCACCTGCTCGTGTGCGAGGACAGCTCCGGGGGCAGGTACTTCGGCTTTGTGGACGGGCCGACAGTGGCCGATCACTACTGGACTGGGGTTCTGAGCGTGCAGCTGAGACGGATTCGCAGTCTGCCGGCTATTTTGTGACGCTCTGGGCTAGAGTGTACGCGGCTTTCATTTGTGTTTTAATAAATACTTTATGCTATTTACTTTCACTTTATTATTCTCTAATAGTCTATTAAGGTAAGTTATTCAGTTATTCCAGTCTTATTTTCTTAAAAAGTGCAAGATTATGATTTTGCGCGATCTCCACTGCACCAATCTTATTTCAATGTAAACCATCGCCGCGGCACCAACCTCATCCCAAAGTACACCTTACCCCAATGTAAAACATCGCCGCGGCACCAACCTCATCCCAAAGTACACCTTACCCCAATGTACAACATCGCCGCGGCACCAACCTCATCCCAAAGTACACCTTACCCCAATGTACAACATCGCCGCGGCACCCACCTCACCCCAAAGTACACCTTACCCCAATGTACAACCCTGATGTACAACCCCAATGTACAACATCGCAGCGGCACCCACCTCACCCCAAAGTACACCTTACCCCAATGTACAACCCTGATGTACAACCCCAATGTACAACATCGCAGCGGCACCCACCTCACTCCAAAGTACACCTTACCCCAATGTACAACATCGCCGCGGCACCCACATTTCCCCCACGCACAAAGTTTATCCCCAACGTACTAGCTGCAGACTAAGGCATGACAAAATGAAGCTTACGCTCGTATAATGTGAAAATGGAAAAAACGAACAACTAATAACTCACCACACCCCACCAGAGTGCATCCGCATAGTTGCTGATTTGTGTGTCCTGCTCATCCTTCTCTATTAGATACATGACGAATGAGCTGAATATGAGTCCAAGAAAGCCAATGTACACCGTGGTGAATAGTTCCTGTTGAAGTTTTTATCATGTTACAGATTAAATTACAACTGCAACATAGCTAAAACTACTACTACTACTACTACTACTACTACTACTACTACTACTACTACTACTACTACTACTACTACTACTACTACTACTACTACTACTACTACTACTACTACTACTACTACTACTACTACTACTACTACTACTACTACTACTACTACTACTACTACTACTACTACTACTACTACTACTACTACTACTACTACTACTACTACTACTACTACTACTACTACTACTACTACTACTACTACTACTACTACTACTACTACTACTACTACTACTACTACTACTACTACTACTACTACTACTACTACTACTACTACTACTACTACTACTACTACTTACTACTACTACTACTACTACTACTACTACTACTACTACTACTACTACTACTACTACTACTACTACTACTACTACTACTACTACTACTACTACTACTACTACTACTACTACTACTACTACTACTACTACTACTACTACTACTACTACTACTACTACTACTACTACTACTACTACTACTACTACTACTACTACTACTACTACTACTACACCTCACCTGTCGGTGAGCCCAGACCACGGAGGCGAGTAGTTTCCAGCTGCCGCCGCGCCTGTCCATTCGGATCATGCGGAGGATCTGAAAGAATCGCAGACCGCGGAGCGCTGACGCAGCGAACATCTGCCGGTCGCTGCCTAGCGCAAGAACTATGACGGAGGCCACGATAACAATGGAGTCTGCGAATCGGAATCCGAATTGCAATTTGAGATAATAAGGTTCTTTTCCATTCGCATGACCCTAACCTCATACTACCAGGCTTTTAAATGGGCGTCCAAGGCTAAATTTCGGGAAAAAATTCGTCTCTTTCTACTCGTTAGTAGTATGAGATTTACAAGAAACTGCGCTTTCAATAAAGAAACAGCAATTAAAAAGGGCCTGATAACTCGATGGCCAATGCAGCTGAGGCCAACGACCGCTGAGCTAAAAATAGTGGCACAAATTCTACCTGGAACGGACGCAGAAGGGGACAATCTGAGCGAGGCTGTCTCACTTTTCTTGGAAGTGTTAATCACCAACGGACGTGTAATGAGTTCAGAAGGTTGAGCAGAAGAATCCGTGATTAGAAAAACTCAGCGAGAGGACTTAGCCCAGAGCCGCTCTCTGCATATTTAATTACGACATTAGCGGGGCCTGCCCCGGCAAAGCCCCGCTGCCTAATGGGATCCGGCCTGAGCCGGAGAGATAGTAGCCGTAGGTTTTAATCCCCACAGGCTCGTTCGCCTTTTTCTCCCAGTTTCTTGCCAGCTGATCTCCCCACCTTCAGACGGTGTCATAGGAAGTGAGTGAGTTGGCTATCTGTGTCAGGCTGACTAAGGGTGGGCGATTCCCCTGTTTCATTATGGCATAAGCTTAGCGCCGGCACACCCCGTTGCAAGCTTATTACCTTTGCATCATATCCTCAGCTTTACTTGGATATCCTCCCTCTTTTGTTGTTGAGGCTTATTAATTGCGAATTTGGTTCGCAACACTACTGCCCGTACTGCTCGCGGCTTGTTATTGCATGATGCGCAATAGTTCGCGTGTACTGCTCGCGGCTTGTTATTGCATGATGCGCAATAGTTCGCGTGTGCCAAGCCGTTCTTTGGCTTGTTTAAAATTTAGGAAGAATTCGTATTCATTTCGAGTTTTAGCCCAGAAATTCTAAATAATTCACTGCTAAATTGTGACCGTGATATCCATGCGTACAAAATTGCCTGATTTCTAGAGAAATTTCACTGCGAGCGTTCTACGCTCGTACATACTGCAGTGTTTAGCGTCTTTCAGTAACTGTGCAGTTCAAATGTTTGGGCCTGATTTCAAATCTAAGCATTGTAAAGCTTTGAATTTTAAATCAGCAGAAATAATTCCTGACCGAGATTTTGGACTCTAACGGGAGCAAAATTGTCGTGCGCGTGAGGTGGGAAAGCCTGTATGGCTTACCGCTGGGATTTTTTCCCCATTTGTGTGCTTCCCGCTTAAACTGGGTCCGCTCTCTTCGTTTAACTCAAAGGATGAGTATCTTTTTGTCTGAGTATGAATCCTATTAAAGTATTGAAAGCCTATCCACCTTTCTTGACTGTATCAACGTCCTCGTTGATCAGGCTCGTTGATCAGGGTTATTCAGGACCTTAACAATTGGTAAAGGGGTCACACATGCTAGATTTTTTAGGACTGTCTTTGTGGCCATGCTGGTGTTGCTGTGGGGCTGTCACAGTGAGCTCTCTGTGGCCATGCTGGTGTTGCTGTGGGGCTGTCACAGTGAGCTCTCCGTGGCCATGCTGGTGTTGCTGTGGGGCTGTCACAATGAGCTCTCTGTGGCCATGCTGGTGTTGCTGTGGGGCTGTCACAGTGGCTATGCTTTTGCTTCTACAGGGCTGTATTGATTACAATTCAGTGTTTAGAGTCTGCTGAGATTTTCCTAGCCTAATCAGTCAAATGGTCATCATTATCAGAGGCCGTCCAAACCTTCCGGCCAGTTTTATGGCTGATATGATAATTTTACTGTTGTTAGGTTCAGTTTTACACCCAGTGCAGGGCTCCACAGAATGAACCGAAGGGAATTTGAATGAATACGAACAGTTTAGGGCGGAATTTCCGGTCCTGGAGGTGCCAGACTTTGAGCGCGCAGGAATTTTACGATTCTGGCGAACTCAGCAGGGCATCAATTTCTCTCTGAGCCCGTCATTCGTGGCCGTGAGGGGAGGAGGGTGGATCGAAGTGGGCGGTAATCCCAGCTGGGAGAGGCAGCAGGGATTAGCGCGCGCGCTGGCCAGGTGTACCGGCTTGCTGTGAGCCTCGTATAGATCAGCTGCCCCAGTGCAAATCGCTGCTTTTAGTGAGGCAACTTGCTCATTGGTCTTCGCGCTTGCTTTTTCCTACAGTTTATTTTAGAGGAAAACTGTCACTTGTAGAAGGCAGCGGAAGCAGACGGTGGATCCAAATGGAAGGGAGGCCGGGCTGAGCTGGCTGTGGAACTGCTGTCAGCCAGTGGGACTGACAGGCTGAAAACCGGTTTCGGGACGGGGGCAATTATTGCAGGTGAAAATTTCTGCTGCATTGAAAATAATAATGCTCGAGTCCAAGCTCACCAGCTGGGCTTCAGTTTCTGCTGCGTTAAAGTGCTTTTTTGCAGAAAGTTATTTTATGCATGATAAAATTCGACTCAAGTGTATCGCGATTATCTTTTCCCAGTCTACAGCTGCCCTGTACCATCCTACTGTGTTTGTTCTGATCTGAATGGCACTTGAGTCTGAAGTGCCAAGTGCATTGGCCCAGATCCTGCCGGGGGAGGCTCTGGCGTAATAAAATTGTTACAAAACGCACAGCGCTTACCTACGATGCAGAAGGGCCGCCTGGCGAACAGCAGCCGGCCGCGCCAAGTTTGATAACGGCTGCGACAGCCCGCCGACCACATGCGCAGGCAGTACTCGGTGAAGAACCAGAACAGCATGCCCGTCTCCTGCGCACCGAGTTCCGGGAATGGGGGTGCCAGCGGTTGGAATAGGAAGTCCAATAAGACTATTGTTACCGATTGAAATTGCGGAATGTTTGGCGGCAAGGAGTTTTAGCCTAGTGGCTAGGGCATCTCGCCTTATGATTAGAAGGTCGCTGGTTCGAGTCCCAGCTCGAGCAAGGCACCTAATCCAGCATTTCTTTCATCCACCCAGCTGAGATCGGGTACCAGTTTGAGCTGGGAAAATTTAGAGTGGGTGTTGCGGCCCCTACAGCCCGTCAGGACTGAATAGCTGTACACAGCTAGCTGCGGCTGCAGTACTTGGTCGAAAGGTTGGATGCCTAAATGTATTCTTTTTACTATTATTATTTATTTAGTAGTAAGCAATCCTGAAAAATTAGTATGTGATTGTCACCTGATTTTCATTACTTGATTATCAGTTCCATATAATGAATTCCCGATTCCCTCATCTTCTGTTAGCAACTAAACTAGCTCGAATTCCGGCTTACAGTCCCAAATCCTAGTCCAGATCCAGGTTCTCCATTCCCAACGCTCTGCTAACCATGTAAAACAGAATCTCGCTGGCCACTTCGCTGTATTTGAAGGCGAACTTTGAGCAGGCAGCCGGCGCCCCGGTGGGCTGGGCTGCCGGCGAGGGCGACATCGGGACTGGCTTCGGGCCGGAGTCGCGCACGCAGTTGCTCATGGTGGACAGCACGGAGAACGCCAAGCAGATGAACACCGAGGCGAATCTGGATGAGGATTGGGTTTGGGGTGGGTGCCTTTAGTACATCGCCTTGCACTGCTTTCCCCATGATTCAATTCTCTACTCTGAGCAGGATTCACCCTGTATCGGGATTTTCCTTATAGAAATCCGCTCTCTAGATTAACCACTGAAATCTCTTTTCAACTATTTGCTTACTGGGATTCTCGCCCCAGTATTTCCCAGGATTCCAATCCGGCCTTAATAACATCCTCCAGGGCTTCCACACCGGGGATTCCCCACAAGGGGAATTCTCCTCCATGCAGAGGTTTCCCTCTTGGGATTCCCCCAGTGAGTGGGATTCCCCTCTAAGGATCTCTGTCGTGGGATGCGCAACTTTTGGAATCACCCGGCCGTTTCTAATAGTTACACACACTGGGTAAGTCGCTATTGGACAAAATAGCTATCACGTGTCAGCAATGGACCAATAGCCACATACATGTGTGTGTTGCCAATGGAAACGGCCGGGTGATTCCCAAGGTTGTGTCTATTCATGCTTGGCACCTTAGAGTACTACAGATCTACAGATTTTTATCAGATTCAATAGACTGAATAAATTGCGAAAAAAAATGACGAAGATGAATATAACCCAAGATTAATAAAATGGGAAGATCGCCTGTCAGATTAAGATGGGGAAAAATTACCGAAGTTAACAATTAAAAACAAACAAAATGGACCGAATCTTACACAATGACATGGTAAGTGATCGACTGCCAGGTCTTCGGCCGCTCCAGAAAGTTGTAGACCCTTGCCTGCAGCCTGCGGTACCTGGCGTCCTGCCTGGCGTTCTTCAGACTGAGCGGCTTGCCCAGCAGAGACATCCTGGGCCTGCTGTGGCGCAGGCTGCTGCCCGCTGGCCTCAGCCCGATGCCCGGCTCCTCAGCCGCGGTGCGCACGCAGTTTCTGACATCGCCACCCTGACCTCTCTGGCCCTGAACGCCCGCCTCCGTGTCCGCCTGTTGTGGCTCCGCTCCGAGTGGAGCCTGCGGTGCAGGCGGCTCGCCGGCCACCAACTTCTGGCTCTCGGGGTCTGCGGAGGGTTTGATATTGGTTTTTGTTATCTAGCTAGCACTGTCAGCATCTAGCCTGCACTGTCAGCATCTAGCCAGCACTGTCAGCATCTAGCTATTAGTGTCATCATCTAGCTAGCATTGTCAGCATCTAGCAAGCACTGTCAGCATCTAGCTATTAGTGTCAGCATCTAGCTATTAGTGTCAGCATCTAGCTAGCATTGTCAGCATCTAGCCAGCACTGTCAGCATCTAGCTATTAGTGTCAGCATCTAGCTAGCACTGTCAGCATCTAGCCAGCATTGTCAGCATCTAGCCTGCACTGTCAGCATCTAGCCTGCACTATCAGCATCTAGCCAGCACTGTCAGCATCTAGCCAGCATTGTCAGCATCTAGCCTGCACTGTCAGCATCTAGCCTGCACTATCAGCATCTAGCCAGCACTGTCAGCATCTAGCAAGCACTGCCAGCATCTAGCCAGCACTGTCAGCATCTAGCCTGCACTGTCAGCATCTAGCCAGCACTGTCAGCATCTAGCCAGCACTGCCAGCATCTAGATAGCATTGTCAGCATCTAGCCAGCACTGTCAGCATCTAGCCAGCACTGCCAGCATCTAGCTAGCATTGTCAGCATCTAGCCAGCACTGTCAGCATCTAGCCTGCACTATCAGCATCTAGCCAGCACTGTCAGCATCTAGCCAGCATTGTCAGCATCTAGCCTGCACTGTCAGCATCTAGCCTGCACTATCAGCATCTAGCCAGCACTGTCAGCATCTAGCCAGCATTGTCAGCATCTAGCCTGCACTGTCAGCATCTAGCCTGCACTATCAGCATCTAGCCAGCACTGTCAGCATCTAGCAAGCACTGCCAGCATCTAGCCAGCACTGTCAGCATCTAGCCTGCACTGTCAGCATCTAGCCAGCACTGTCAGCATCTAGCCAGCACTGCCAGCATCTAGATAGCATTGTCAGCATCTAGCCAGCACTGTCAGCATCTAGCCAGCACTGCCAGCATCTAGCTAGCATTGTCAGCATCTAGCCAGCACTGTCAGATTCTAGCCAGCACTGTCAGCATCTACTCGTAGTCAGCATTGTCAGCATCTAGCCAGCACTGTCAGCATCTAGCCAGCACTGTCAGCATCTAGCCAGCACTGTCAGCATCTAGCCAGCACTGTCAGCATCTAGCCAGCACTGTCAGCATCTAGCCAGCACTGCCAGCATCTAGCTAGCATTGTCAGCATCTGGCAAGCACTGTCAGAATCTAGCCAGCACTGTCAGCATCTACTCGTAGTCAGCATTGTCAGCATCTAGCCAGCACTGTCAGCATCTAGCCAGCACTGTCAGCATCTAGCCAGCACTGTCAGCATCTAGCCAGCACTGTCAGCATCTAGCCAGCACTGCCAGCATCTAGCTAGCATTGTCAGCATCTGGCAAGCACTGTCAGCATCTAGCCAGCACTGTCAGCATCTAGCCAGCACTGCCAGCATCTAGCTAGCATTGTCAGCATCTAGCCAGCACTGTCAGCATCTAGCCAGCACTGTCAGCATCTAGCTATTAGTGTCAGCATCTAGCAAGCACTGCCAGCATCTAGCCTGCACTGTCAGCATCTAGCCTGCACTGTCAGCATCTAGCCAGCACTGTCAGCATCTAGCCAGCACTGTCAGAATCTAGCCAGCACTGTCAGCATCTACTCGTAGTCAGCATTGTCAGCATCTAGCCAGCACTGTCAGCATCTAGCTATTAGTGTCAGCATCTAGCTAGCATTGTCAGCATCTAGCAAGCACTGTCAGCATCTAGCTATTAGTGTCAGCATCTAGCTAGCATTGTCAGCATCTAGCCAGCACTGTCAGCATCTAGCTATTAGTGTCAGCATCTAGCTAGCATTGTCAGCATCTAGCAAGCACTGCCAGCATCTAGCCAGCACTGTCAGCATCTAGCCAGCATTGTCAGCATCTAGCCTGCACTGTCAGCATCTAGCCTGCACTGTCAGCATCTAGCCAGCACTGTCAGCATCTAGCAAGCACTGCCAGCATCTAGCCAGCACTGTCAGCATCTAGCCTGCACTGTCAGCATCTAGCCAGCACTGTCAGCATCTAGCCAGCACTGTCAGCATCTAGCTATTAGTGTCAGCATCTAGCAAGCACTGCCAGCATCTAGCCAGCACTGTCAGCATCTAGCCAGCACTGCCAGCATCTAGCTAGCATTGTCAGCATTTAGCCAGCACTGTCAGCATCTAGCAAGCACTGCCAGCATCTAGCCAGCACTGTCAGCATCTAGCCAGCACTGTCAGCATCTAGCCAGCACTGCCAGCATCTAGCTAGCATTGTCAGCATCTAGCAAGCACTGTCAGAATCTAGCCAGCACTGTCAGCATCTACTCGTAGTCAGCATTGTCAGCATCTAGCCAGCACTGCCAGCATCTAGCCAGCACTGTCAGCGTCTAGCCTGCACTGTCAGCATCTAGCCAGCACTGTCAGCATCTAGCTATTAGTGTCAGCATCTAGCTATTAGTGTCAGCATCTAGCAAGCACTGCCAGCATCTAGCCTGCACTGTCAGCATCTAGCCTGCACTGTCAGCATCTAGCCAGCACTGTCAGCATCTAGCCAGCACTGCCAGCATCTAGCTAGCATTGTCAGCATCTAGCCAGCACTGTCAGCATCTAGCAAGCACTGCCAGCATCTAGCCAGCACTGTCAGCATCTAGCCAGCACTGTCAGCATCTAGCAAGCACTGCCAGCATCTAGCCAGCACTGTCAGCATCTAGCCAGCACTGCCAGCATCTAGCTAGCATTGTCAGCATCTAGCCAGCACTGTCAGCATCTAGCAAGCACTGCCAGCATCTAGCCAGCACTGTCAGCATCTAGCCAGCACTGCCAGCATCTAGATAGCATTGTCAGCATCTAGCCAGCACTGTCAGCATCTAGCCAGCACTGCCAGCATCTAGCTAGCATTGTCAGCATCTAGCCAGCACTGTCAGAATCTAGCCAGCACTGTCAGCATCTACTCGTAGTCAGCATTGTCAGCATCTAGCCAGCACTGTCAGCATCTAGCCAGCACTGTCAGCATCTAGCCAGCACTGTCAGCATCTAGCCAGCACTGTCAGCATCTAGCCAGCACTGCCAGCATCTAGCTAGCATTGTCAGCATCTGGCAAGCACTGTCAGAATCTAGCCAGCACTGTCAGCATCTACTCGTAGTCAGCATTGTCAGCATCTAGCCAGCACTGTCAGCATCTAGCCAGCACTGTCAGCATCTAGCCAGCACTGTCAGCATCTAGCCAGCACTGTCAGCATCTAGCCAGCACTGCCAGCATCTAGCTAGCATTGTCAGCATCTGGCAAGCACTGTCAGCATCTAGCCAGCACTGTCAGCATCTAGCCAGCACTGCCAGCATCTAGCTAGCATTGTCAGCATCTAGCCAGCACTGTCAGCATCTAGCCAGCACTGTCAGCATCTAGCCAGCACTGTCAGCATCTAGCTATTAGTGTCAGCATCTAGCAAGCACTGCCAGCATCTAGCCTGCACTGTCAGCATCTAGCCTGCACTGTCAGCATCTAGCCAGCACTGTCAGCATCTAGCCAGCACTGTCAGAATCTAGCCAGCACTGTCAGCATCTACTCGTAGTCAGCATTGTCAGCATCTAGCCAGCACTGCCAGCATCTAGCCAGCACTGTCAGCATCTAGCCTGCACTGTCAGCATCTAGCCAGCACTGCCAGCATCTAGCCTGCACTGTCAGCATCTAGCCAGCACTGTCAGCATCTAGCAAGCACTGCCAGCATCTAGCCTGCACTGTCAGCATCTAGCCTGCACTGTCAGCATCTAGCCAGCACTGTCAGCATCTACTCGTAGTCAGCATCTAGCAAGCACTGCCAGCATCTAGCAAGCACTGCCAGCATCTAGCCTGCACTGTCAGCATCTAGCCTGCACTGTCAGCATCTAGCCTGCACTGTCAGCATCTAGCAAGCACTGCCAGCATCTAGCCAGCACTGTCAGCATCTAGCAAGCACTGCCAGCATCTAGCCAGCACTGTCAGCATCTAGCCTGCACTGTCAGCATCTAGCCTGCACTGTCAGCATCTAGCCAGCACTGTCAGCATCTAGCAAGCACTGCCAGCATCTAGCAAGCACTGCCAGCATCTAGCCTGCACTGTCAGCATCTAGCCTGCACTGTCAGCATCTAGCCAGCACTGTCAGCATCTAGCCAGCACTGCCAGCATCTAGCTAGCATTGTCAGCATCTAGCCAGCACTGTCAGAATCTAGCCAGCACTGTCAGCATCTACTCGTAGTCAGCATTGTCAGCATCTAGCCAGCACTGCCAGCATCTAGCCTGCACTGTCAGCATCTAGCCAGCACTGTCAGCATCTAGCCTGCACTGTCAGCATCTAGCCAGCACTGCCAGCATCTAGCCTGCACTGTCAGCATCTAGCCAGCACTGTCAGCATCTAGCAAGCACTGCCAGCATCTAGCCAGCACTGTCAGCATCTAGCCTGCACTGTCAGCATCTAGCCAGCACTGTCAGCATCTAGCAAGCACTGCCAGCATTTAGCCAGCACTGTCAGCATCTAGCCAGCACTGTCAGCATCTAGCCAGCACTGCCAGCATCTAGCTAGCATTGTCAGCATCTGGCAAGCACTGTCAGAATCTAGCCAGCACTGTCAGCATCTACTCGTAGTCAGCACTGTCAGCATCTAGCTAGCCCTTTTAGCATCTTGCCATGCTTTTCATAAGCAAAAATACATACGCTCGTACACACGCAGTGAAAGCAGTGGAAGATCTGAAAAATTTAGCTATTTACTAAATGTCATGAATCGAATAGTACTCAGCCGAGTTTAGTGCCGCAAACACAGAATTTCTCACTAATTCTTCAAGTGGAGGAACACAAATCTGAACGCGGGAGTGCCACCCCCCGGGCATATTTGACAGTGAGCCGCTGACCAGAGATTTATGCCCGCAATTAATCAAATACGCCCCCAGGAGGCATCAAGAGCGGGCCAGCCACATAGAGATTTCGGTACCATTTGACCCCAACTAAACTCGCCATTCTTGGCAATCATCTGCTGAAGAATTTCGCAGCATTTGTGCACTTCATGAGAACGGATTTCATGAGAATGAGCTGGCCAACAAAATCATCCACAATCCGCATGCCAAAATTCTCCCCGTCTTGAGATCGTCTTGCAGTGGGCAGGGCTGCCCATTGTTCCAGCATAGCTTTTATTAATGCACGCCTTTTGTTGTACAAAGACAAAAAAGCGTATGCGGCTGTGGAAAAAATTATATGTGAAACAAATTGTAAAGAGAAAGGAAACCCAGAAGTTTTTTTGTAGAGTGATGCGAGTGAAACAGGGGTGAGACATGGGACAGGCGGGGATGTCAGGATGGCAAGCCAACGCTTTCATCCATGGTATTTCTCATTATCTTGTGCAAAACCCGCTCCTAGTGCGTTTTTTGTGCCTTTCTTGAGTGCTTTCGCCGTATTCACTTTTTCACCCTTAGACCCGGGGCACGGGAAGCGGAGCCGGGACTCAGGGAGGGACGGGCAAGGCGAAGCAATGGCAGGATCAGGACAGGGGGTGAGGAATGGAGACGTGCGGAAAGGAAAACGAGGGCTAAGATTTGCGAAGCGGGGCCAGAGCGAGATCCTTCCTGGAGGCGGAGTGCTCGGCTGATGAGGACCCTGACAAACGGGGAGAAATCTGCGCCTGAAACGGATGCCAGAGCCTCCAAGGACTGCACTTTTACCATTTTAACCGCCCGGTTAATCTGCGTGTGACAAATTCAATCTGGCGAACTAGCCAATGCTGTTTCCGCGGGAAATTTGTTGCCGAATTGTGAAATGAATTCGATCAGAAGTAGCAATTAGCTGCGGACTGAGTCATGATCCTACCTGCTCTCGGCACTGCGCAAAGAAGATTTCCGCAAAACAGCTGGCAGACAGGAAACTATGCGGCTGGGGTGACCCGCTTGGAAACAGGCCTGCCGACCATCTTGAAGCGGAAGCGTGTTGAGCTTGAGTGCGGCTTGCCACCTTGCGCTGATTGCTCCCTGGATGTTGCTAGGAGTATACCACGCCTAGGCAGCCTCAACTGACAGGGGAAAGCTGCAGAAAGACAGGCCGGAATCCCCTCTCCCATTCGCTATGTCTGCCTGCCCTCGCTCGGAGCTCATACTCATTCCAACCAGAAATTTATTGATTTTTTGTATTTCAAGAAGGAGGAAATGCCTGCCGGTGTGGGAGAGAAACTCGGCAAGTCCCCAGAGGACACCAATCCCCAACCTCTCGACCTTGCCTTTGCCCAGCTTTTACCCTCCTGCCTCACAAAGTCCTTCAAATTGAATGCGGCAGTTTTTTTGCTGTTTGAAGAAGCAGTTTTTGTATAGTTTGTCTGATTACAAGCCCACCAGTGGCTGTTCAGCCCAACCCCCTGGAGACGAGCCGAATTCTTTTTCATAGATTACTGAGGGACAGCCAGTCATGAGGAGGTGGTGACTATTGATTGCCTATTGCGGGGAATTTTCGACAATACGACACTGAGTCAACGGCTTTTAGTTAGGCGCTATCAAATGGCCAATTTCCCAGGGTCATTATGAGTCTAAACATTTCAATAGGGGCAGAAGTACGTGCTTTGTTGCAGTATAAGCCTTTGCAGTAAGCTATCGGCGTCTGGCTTTCTTCTGTGGACGACTGATGATTTTTAATGTGAATTTTCTCGCCTGGGCTGGAAAATAAATAGGCAATTATTGCTCTGCAATCATCAAGCCTTGCGAAGCCCTCGAATTTTCAAAGCCTAAAGTGCCCCGACTTGGTCTGGGACATTTGGGATCTGGGACGCCATGAGTGGCACTAAAAGTCAGATTCGCCCGATTTTCAATTGAGAATTTCCCACTTCTCCCAATGGTATAAGCTAAGCCCTGCACCACTATAAACGGTCAGACCTGCAGATGCGCGCAGTTCATCAACCCCCCGCCCCTCCCGCTCCTCCTCACGTGGCCCGGCACTGATGAGCTGCCCGAGCTGCCTCGCTGTCATTTAATCATATCTCTCGGCGGCACACCCGGCCACTTTCCACTTAGCCCCAGCCCCCTGATCTCGCATTGCGCTCCCTAATCAATGCCTGCAGGCGGAAGGCTCAGCTGAACCGGCAGGGCGGGGAATGCAGTGAGCTCATATTGATTGCGCCGCGACTCTCTCCTGCGTGGTCATTGAAGTATGCGAATAGCCGCGTATAGTATTACCCGAACTCTTTTCATGCGCGGGGATTAATGTCAAATTAATTCGGTGATTATCCTTCTGTGAGCCGGTCTCACAATTATCGCTGTTTCCCAACTCAGAGTGCGCTCCTAGTGTCGCACTAATGCCACCGATGCTCTTGAGCATTCAGCTCAAAGATTGTTTGCTCAGTAAAAAAGGTCAGTCGCATTAAGTGGACGAAGGGGTAATATTTAACGATGACAGCACTTTTATTATTAGCAATATACATGCGAGCTAGATAGAAGCAGGGCTAACACTTGCCCTAATCCACTTTGTGGTCCACAGGACCTCGGCAGGAACCGCGCGCAGCTTCAAAGCGATTCTCTTCAAACAAAAGCAAATCGCCTCATCTGTAAAGCCTATTCCGGCTCCTCCTAGTAGCCAGCTCTTTCGCTTGCCTGCTGAGATCCGGCAAGTGCAAACTGGATCAATATAGTTGACAAAGCAAGCCCCACTTTATTGCTGACTAAAATTTTTGTTGCGTGTAGCGATGGGAGAAACTGGGCTTTGACGGAGACTGTCCCCCCTGTTGCCCGCTGGGCTTGCGCTGCAAGAAACTTCATTTCATCCCCCGCTTCTACTGCAGACTGCATCATTTCATTATTCATCAGCCATACCGGTTGGTTAGGGACAGCTAACAACAATGGGATGACACAGAATTCCGGAGTGGAAGTAGGTAAGATGCGTCATAGGGAAGCGGCAGAAATTCTTGGGCAGCCATGACGGGTTTAATGTGGATTAACTGTAGCTTTTGTAAAACAGAATTCAGCTCTCGACTGGACAATTTCAATACGGGAGAGGGAAATATTGATGCTTAAAGTTCTTTTGAAGTATTTTTCTTGTTTTAATTAAACTACTAGTTTTACTATCGCGCTAAGTCCGTAATAACTCATGTACTCAAATTAATTCTTAAATGCCAAATTGTCTGTAAAATTTTGTTGCTAAGATAAAATTAATAAAAATTCAGCACCTAGTTGGGGTGCAACAGTAATAATAATAAATACTAATCATAATGTTTTTCGACCCGGACAAGGACCGTAAAACCAGGACTTTGCAATGGTCAGGCAGTGCACGCAACTCTGTACCCACCCAGCCGGTCGCTGCTCTCACCTGACATGCAAGAAGCGAACTCCACTCTCCTGAGCGCGCCTGCAGACACCGGCGACAGCTCGTCCGATGTTGACTGGGTCAGCACGTCAGACGAAGGCGACAGAGGCACGCGGGCATCGTCAGCTGTGCCGCCTGCGGCCTGGGCGGAAGATTCAAGCAGGTCGCTGCGGCCGCGAGTCTCATGGCAGATGGGGCTCCACAGAGGCTGGGCGGAAGCTGAGGTGGCGAAAATCTCCGCGTGAAGGCCCGACTGGTCCGCCGCTGGCTGTCCTGTCCCTGGCTGGCGCCCCGCTTTCACTGGCTCAGCTCCATCAGCCAGCTTCATCATTGGCTGGCGTCCGCGTTCCAGGTTCCCAGACTGGCGCTGCCTTTCGCGCACGTCCTGTACGGCTGGCGAGGACAAGGACATTGGCCAGCAGCTGGGAGGCGGAGAAGCTGGGTGTTTTTTGCATTGATCTGAATTTGAAATTTATTGATTGGATCGGCCGGTTGAAGCCTTTGTGGCCTGCGGCTTGAAATTTGCCAATGCTTTAAGCTGACGAAGTGACGGCACTACTATGGACTGCCAGGAAATTTTGAAGCCTCTGCATGCTTTGGTGCCGTTTCTATGACAACGGTCATGTACTCGTATTACGGGCGCTGCAAGGATGGGGAAGGCAAAAATATTTTAATTACGAGATTCTTATTGCCTCGATAATATTGCAGTATCCCAATGAACTCCCGATGCATTCTGTTAATTACGAGCGTATTTTAAGCAAAAATGTCCGACTTGTTACTCAGTAGTAGCAAATACTGTCACATATTATTGCCTACAGCAACGATGAACCAAGCGCCGACTGTACACTCCATTCGATGCTGAGACGTCAGTAAAATCATACTCGTGGCCATAGCTCGCCTCATCAGGCCGCTGATACATGTAGGTGTGCAGCTAGCGGACCGGCCTCATTCTATTTTAGCAGGTGCTGCCCCCAGAAGCGAAGTGTGCGGCCTTGAATAATTAGGCAATGGAAGAGAGGCAGGTCCGAAACCCCGACACACCTTAACCAGCTACTGTTTGCCTGCTTCGTTAAAAGCTAGCGTAGCTTAGTTGGGAAGATAGACCGCAGACAAGGCTTGCACTAGCAGTTCGACCTGTGGCTTGAAATTCTCTTTCTACTTTGAAAAGTACTTTCACTGAGGATCGAAGGGGAAGGCCAACGGGCCAATTTCAAGGCTAATATGTTGCCCCTTTTGCACGGCAAACAGTGAACAACTGCAGCAGCTTTAATAAAATGCAGCCGGCAAAATTAAGCACTCACGGAAAATTAGAATCTTTCGGTTTCCAGCTGTCAGTGCAAAGTATTTTTCTTTCTTTTCTTCACAGTTGCTTCTTAAAGGTCGTTTTTGTCATTTGTAGCTTCTGGCTCCTACTTTTCACCTCGAATCCCTTCAAGTGATTTCCGGCACTCAAGTGAGCATCAGCTTGGATACTAGAGCGATCAGCTTAGGCTTCCTGCGGGCTCAAATCTTTTAATTATCCCAGGAAAGAAGATCCGTCCCTTGGGTGCTGGATAATGCATGGGAGAAAAGTCAGCTTCTCTGTCTGTCTGTCTGCTAATTAACTATTTTGTCCCAGCGCTGAGCGGCTCCGACCCAGCATTCTTGTGCAACTTCCTGCTCCATTCGATTCGTTGCCATTTTTTACCGAATTTCAAGCGGCCAAAAATGTGAGAAGCGCTTGCCGAGCTGTGTTGCTTTAAATGCTTAATTAGCCACCTACGAGTGGCTCGTACAGCTGCTGCTCCCGGGAAATTGCCTGAACCTCATCTTGCTGAGCGTCTGCTTTTAGCGATTGAGGACTGATGAAAATCAATCAAGCAATTTTACTAGGAGGGGAAGAGAATTTTGCTCAGCTCAAAATAATCTAAGTGCCCAGATGCGGCAGAGCGAAACGTGCCCACAGTTTCAACGATTCGATTTCTTAAAAAAACTATTTGGCATTGCTGGAATCGATTTGGGAGTTCTTATGGTAATTTTGCAGGGATCGAGATGCGAGAATACAAAGCGACAACGAGGAATAGGCTAAAATAGTAAAAAATACATGCACCACCTACCAAGAAGTATAGCAAGGCTAAGTAGCATATGTTTTTATGAATAAATGGTTTTATGATGCAATAGTAGAATAGATCAGAACATCTCACCAACCCTGGCTGCTATCACTAGCCTGAGAGGTTACTTCTTTGCCCCTATATCATCAGGAGAATTCTATAGGGTCAGCTGGAACCAGGAAAAAGTTTTTTACTCTACAACCGGACCTTTCGACCAGATGTACAGCCAACGGCACAGCTGCAAATAGCTATGCGGCGCATCTGAGGGCTGTGTACAGGGCTTAAATGCCTGATCTGATTTTTTAACATAAAGTTTTGAGGTTTTCCTCTATTGGACTCCATCAGTTGGCTCCAGCAGACCTGTAGAAGTGACTGACAGCCACAAGGTGCTTGGTGCAAGGTGTTAGAGAAAGTGACAGTGAAGCGACTGCTCTAACTGGTCCTCTGAAGGATATATACGAGTAGTCAAGTTAATAAAAAAATCCTGAGCCTCAATCCTTAACCCGCCGAGGTTACTATTTATTCCTATAACAACAACAACAACAAAGTACGCTGTCAAGATGTTGAAAGCAGCGTCACAGGGCGCGCCTCAGGGCCTGGCCGCGAACAAAGGCCGCGCCGCCGGCAGAATCGGGGGCGCCGGCGTCAGCCAGCAGGCAATCGACGAAACGCCGAGTTCGCGCTTGTCCTCGCCGGTAGGGCGCCTGCAGCGTGAGCAGCAGCACCTCCTGCACCGGCTCGGGCAGTACGACTCGGCGCGGATGACGTGATGATTATTCCTATACTACAATAATAAAAACCAAATGCCTCATTGCTCACTTTATGATGCACTAATTCTCTTATTAATCGATTAATTGGTCATTGAATTAGCAGTCATATAGCGGCTCTGTCCATTTTGGGGCATCAGCTTTATTGTGCAATTAATGAGAGGGCCAATAGCAAATTTATGACTTTGATCAAGTTCTCAGCAACCGAGTCATGTGATCGACGTAGCGACCCGACAAATAATCCTCATAAATGATGATGAAAGGCAAAACTAATAAGCACTGCTTAATTAGAACTACTTACTCGTCAATAGGAGTTTTAGCCCACTGGCTAGAACGTCTGCTTTATGACCGGAAAGTCGCGGGATCGTGCAACGCCCTGTGTACAGCCCTGTGCTGTACACAGGATGCGCTGCGCAGCTAGCTGCGGCTGTGCCGTTGGGTGTACATCTGATAGAAAGATCGGGAGTCTAAATTTTCTTTATCGAAAATATGTTGGGCCTCTGCGAACTGTCATATGTTTAAAAACTCTACGAGAGAAAATTTGTGCCCTTGAGCAAGGCACTTAATCCCGCATTGCTTCAGTCCACCCAGCTGAGATCGGGTACCAGTTTGAGCTGGGAAAATTTAGGGTGGGAGTTGCGGCCCCTCCAGCCCTTTAGGACTGAACAGCTGTACACAGCCCTGTGCTGTACACAGGATGCGCTGCGCAGCTAGCTGCGGCTGTGCCGTTGGGTGTACATCTGATAGAAAGATCGGGAGTCTAAATTTTCTTTATCGAAAATATGTTGGGCCTCTGCGAACTGTCATATGTTTAAAAAGTAAAGAATATAACTCATTCTCCAAGGAAAAGAAACCAATTAATGTCCCAGCGATCGAAAAACCTTCAACCGAAGTTCCTTCGTATGTGTTGTGTTGGATGGTAAAAGCGTTGGGTGCTGCATGGTTGCTGGCGGTGGAAAGTACATAAATGGGATGCACAGGGTCGGTTAGTGCACGATCTCTCTGCTCTCTGATTAAACAAATCCAAGTGACGCTTCAGTTTTCTCAGCAGTGTTCAGTGCACAAAATCCCGATTGCTTACCTGGTGCAGTATTAATACCCTTGGTCCCCAAAATTGGGTCCGACTGTTGAAGCATTGAAAGAAACAAATTTAGGTTTCGGGGTTCCCATTTCAGTTAACTGGTCGTTTGCTACTTGCGTCCGGTATAGGAAAAAGTGCGCACTTGTACCTTTTTATCCGGCGCTAACCCATCCTTATATTCGCTTCGTATGCGCGGCTCGTTATGAAGCGTCATATTTGGCTAGGTTTCTTCTAGCCAATGGTTGCATTGGAAGCATGGGGCGCTGTTAAATCCATGAATTTCTGCCGGCAATTATTCAAGATTGAGCATTGGTCTTAAATACATTCAAAACTTACACTAATAACTCCTCTGAAGTGAAGGATTTTGTCTTGCAGATGTACAACCTTGAATAGTAATTCCACGAAAAACTAAACTACAAGCACAAATGTAAGGAAATATAACTGTAGTTGGTCTTAGCCAGCAAGGAATTGGGCTATTGATTGCAGCCTAAAATGGCCTCAAACTGTACAAACTGTCAAGCAGTTGTACAAAGCCATAGAATGCTTTGAACTAACTTTGAGCTTCCACAGTGCAATCGGCTGAAAATCTAGTTTAGAGAAGCAATGAAATTAAACTATACTATAGATTTACCACTTAATTACTGATGTTATTCTCGACCAACCAATAAAGTATGCAGTTTATGCATATAGGATTACATAAATTCGAGGAATCATAAAAAATTACAGAATGTAGCCAAAAAATATTATTAAAGAGCTCTAATCAGCATGGAGAAAAAAAGAACAGCAGTTTTGCTAAGTAGCTAAACAAGGGTCTTCTATTGATCCTTGAAAAAAAGTCAAGAAATGTTTTTTCCGCCAAATCACTCTTGTAACACTGTACAATTTCTGCAGCTTAATATATTTAATTGATTACATCAGCCACTAGGCGCTAATATTGATTCAGGAATTTTTGAGGAGGGAACTTCGTAATATTGGGTGCAATGGCAGTTAAATAATCTCTATCTCTCGAGGATAATCTCTACACTAAAATTCATAAGTATTATTAAGGCGTATTATTATTAGGGCGAATACGACGGAGGTAATACATAAGGTGATTCAAATAACTAGATTATTATGCAAAACAAATCAAATACGCAACCATGCATTTTGCCTAAATTTTAGATTAATCATAGTATGAAATTTTTAAGAGTTAGTTTGATGAAAGACTTTAATTTTTTATGAAATACTTATAATTTTTATAAAATTGTCCGAGACAGCTAAGCTGCCTTCATTTACAAAAAATTACGACTCGGATCGACGCGATAATGAAAACAGCCGTAAAGCTAGGATTTTCGCACAAATTTAGCATACATACCTTGTTTATTATTGCATTTGGAGGATTAAGAACGAATGGCATTAATTTCGTAACTTAATTTGATTTGAGCGTCGTTACTAATTGCATACGACTTTTTGCTTATAGTTCGCTGAGGAATAATTTTAAATATATATTAATTTCAAATGTAAAGCAACACTATTTTTTATTCGTCTAAATTCATAGCATTGCCGGTTGTCTACCAGTAGGTGTTGGGATCAAATTTACTTTAAATTTAGGTTTTATTCTGTGAAATTCACTAATAGCTTATCTCACTCTGCGACAAACTATTTATAAAAAATGCGTCTGTCGCCACTTACACTAGTTGTCGCACTTGTTCTTTCGATTGCAATAGGTAAGTCAAGACAAAGCAAGTCACTTTTAATTTTTTACATAGTGTCGGTACTACATGCATTTTGCTCTGTTTTTAGTTCAACCCGAAGTAAAATTTAAGTTAATTTTAGTAGCACAGACAGTTATTCTACTTATACCCATTGTTTTTTGTTGGCTTTTCTAGCTAGTTGCCTAGTTAGTTGACCTTTTAAGTTATGAGCATCACTTATTTGGCCTTTGGTTAGGTTAGGCCTAACCCTAGTAATTTATTAGTTTTTACCTAAAAACTACTTAAAATTTTGCAAGACAGGATAATTTAGTAATGTTTGGCTAGGCATATGCATAATTTTTTGAGAGACTTGGCATGCATAGTGGTTATTCTGATCTATCAATTTTTATTTTTTGTGCATAGTAGCTGTCTATCTAATTAGTTTTAAAATTGTATACATGGTAGTAGTCAAATGCTAATCTAGATCTAAAATTGGATAGATATCAATAAGTAATATCAAATAAGACAGCCCTAGTAAAGTTAGTCTTAAGAGACTATTGGTAAGCTACAGGTTAGAGTTAGTATAATGATTAATTTAGCAAAAATGTATTTAAAGTTTAAGGCAATTGTTCGATGAAATTTTTATAGTAATTGGCATTTAAATTTAATGTTACAAAATTATAGAATATTTAAAATGAATAAATTGTATATTAGCTATATATAAATAAATATAGTATAATTAGTATATTAATGTTTTATTCAATACTTAAATAAAAACAATTGAATAAATATTGACAAAAGTGCCTAGGAAGAATTATATTTAAATTAGTTGAACACTATGTCCTGTATATATAGGTATATAAAATAGCCTAAATCAATTCTTAATTACCATAATGCCAAGATGGTCACTGGTACAGATACAGTAATGTTTTAATGGAGGCACACAAAAAGGTTAAGATAAAAGCTATAAGTAAAAGCATTTAGCAAAAAACAAAAAATAACCAAAATTGTATGCCAATTAAAGTGCTAAGACATCCTTTTTGGGTTGAAAAATTAAAAATCTATATAACTAGGTAACTGGCTTACCAACTTGCACAGCATTCATGGAGGGTATATGTCCATGAATTTGTGTCCCCCTAAATCTGCCACTGTATAGTCATAGTTTTTTCAAGGATATTGAATACCTAATATTTTATAATAGATAGCTAGAATAATAACAAGAATAAATTCTTTGTCTATAAGCTCATTTTCTATCTTGATTAGATTAACAACCTTAGTTATTTTAATAACAGAATCCAACTTTGTTTGAAATATAATAATAATAAATTAATAATAAATTTAGACACCCAACCTTTCAATCAGATGTACAGCCCATGGCACAGCTGTAGCTAGTTGTGCAGCACATCTGAGGGCTGTGTACAGCTTTCAGCCTGACAGGCTGGAGGGGCCGCAACACCCACACTAAATTTACCCAGCTCAAACTGGTACCCAATCTCAGCTGGGTGGACTGAAGCAATGTGGGATTAAGTGCCTTGGTCAAAGGTGCAAATTGTCTCCTAGGGCCGGGGCTCAAACCCACAACCTTCCGGTCATGAGGCAGGCGCCCTAGCCACTAGGTTACAACTCCTCAAAATATGAAAAAATAAATAAAGTAGTGGCATAAATTTTCAATTTGCAGAAACTGTTTAGTCTCTTAAAGCAAAACTGATAATCAGTTAATTGCTATTGCACCTCCTCATATCCTTCCATGTGCTTGACAAGAGCTTTTCCAGTTGCTTGAATTGCTTTATGTCATTTTTAGGCTCGATAAACTAGTAAGATAGAAGATTTTGAGTTTTTTAATCTTTAATCTAAAATCCATGATTGCAGTCACCACAAGGCAGTTAAAGGGCTGGAATTAAAGTATGTTACACTTTTTTTGCTTTAATCATTATTTGTGCCTGTTGCTTTGTAAAGTGAAGTTTTCTAAAGAATTTTTGCTTTTTAGTGGCAGAAAATCAAATCCCTCTAAACCAACTTTTCTTTAGACGAATATATGCAAAGGGAAGTAATCCAGGTAATCATAGAAATTTAACTTGCACTTGCAAAAATATACATTCAATCGCATTTAAGTCGCTCTATAGCTGCCTGCATTACTTGCAGATAGTTAATGTTTTGTTAAAAAAATTACCATCTGTCTGTACGATTTCTATTAGTTTAACCTTATCTTTCAATAGAACACAGGCATCAACGATCTAAATCTAAAAAAATCTACCCGCAGTCTGTTCTGCTGGCAGAGGTCGCAGCTCATTTCGATTTTCCCGCTCGTCCTATCGGGCTAGGGTGTCCCGTGTCACTTCCTATCGCTCATTTCGCTCGTCCAGTTACAATATGGCACCAGGCGTCCTGCGCAGAATGGGGTGAGTGCCTTACTATTCACTACTTCCTGTCTTCAGTGAGATACACAGTGAGTGGGTTGGCGGGGAGTGAGATTATTGACCTGTGTCACCTCGCCGCTCTGCAGCGGTATCGGCATCAATAAGAAGACGCTGATCGCGGCTGGCGCGGTGTACATCGCCTACAAGATGAGGCCGCGATTTCACGGCGGCTTTGGCTACGATATTGACGACTACGCCATCTGCGAGGGCGATTTCACCGGCTACAATAGCCAGAACGTGAGCACCAAGTTCAGGTACTTTTTGTGCCCGACGGATTATAATTACATTATCCGTTGGGACGACAGAAAGTACTGCTGCGGCCCGCCTAGGCAGCAGCGCTGCTGCGACAAGGAGGAATTCTATATGCAGCACGGTCGCTTGATCACCGGCCTCTCAGCCGCCATTATCGCCGTAATCTGCGTTCTGTCCATCCTGTTAGTATGCGGCTGCTGCGGCCTGCTGCTCTACTGCAAATTCCGCAACTCCACTAGCAGAGACCGCAACAATCAGCAGGCGACGCCGGTGCCAAACGGAAGATCCGGCTGCCGCTGGCAAGACTTCCTACCCGTTGCAGCCGCAGCCGCAGGCCTGGCAAGGCGCGCCACCCCTATCCGCAGGCCTCGCAGGATGTCGCCTATACGCCATATCCGCCGCCCCTGCCCGCCGGAGTCGGCGCCGATGCTCATGGCGCGGCGGCGCCTTATCCGACCTATCAGCCGCCGCCGCCTGCTTATCCCGGCCCGGCCTGAACTCGCCGGCCTGTCGCCAATTCTGGATGACGGATGGACTCGAGAGTGCCAGCTGGTTCGATACTGACGATCTGTCACACATAGCCTGAGCTGCTGCCAGGGTAGAAAAAAAGTAAGCGCCAAACCACCACACTTTATAGTCTGTGGGCATCGTGTATAGTAATTTTGTTGAGTAGTAAAAAAAATCTGCCGAATTTCTTTGAGACAGTGGCTTAGTTATTTTTCACTCTAAATTCCTATATAAATCAATACAGAGAAGCGTGGAACAGCAGCAGTGGAACATTGAATAGTGAGTAACAGAGAAATAAATAAGAATAGGAACATAAGAAAAAGCAAAGCGGTGTTAATCATTACTGTTTTAAAGTCTGCTGCACTGTTCTAGCTTGTAGCCCCTTGCGACGCAAAATAATACTACAGATGACGTGAGCAGTAAGTGACAACGCACTTGCGCAGCCGATCGGCGTATGATGGACTGCCCATGCTGACTTTGAAAATTCTCGCGCCACATGCGACCGAAATCGTGATGTGCGGCCTCAACCACCTGCTCCGACCAGAACCCAAGACCCCTCATCGGCGATCCAGGCGGATTGCATTCGAGCAGGAACGGAACAACATGGTCGACAACTGCGTGAACCTTCGGTGTGACTGGAATTCCTAGGTCAAGATATGCTTCCTCAAAGGGTCTCGCAAAGTCGGAGCGTAACTCCATGCCAAAGCACGAAGCTTTCAAGTCACGGAAGCAGCGCAGTGCGCGGACAATTGGCGCGGCACAGTAGGCGTTGTCGGTTTGTAATGCCGAGAAAAAGGTGGAGCCCCATTGGTGGAATGGCGCTGAGGATGATGGTGTCGTCCGGCAGATCGAGCAGTGGTGCTCGCACACAGTTGTTAAACGCTGCGGCAGAAACTTTAGGTCCTTGCTCCTGCACTCTTCGCTGATACTCCGCTGCCTGAACCCGAATGCTTCCGATTGACCTAAGTGAATTCATGCGTCTTGGGTTGGCAAAGTCAGCACGGGAGGTCTCGCACCAAGTGCACGGGTGGGTGCTGCTGCAACACTGAAGTCCGAGGACTGCGTTTGCAACCTTCATGTCTGCCGCGATGCAGAATGACACGGCTTGCAGGTTAAGTAGGTTGATGATTTTCTGCAAGTTCTCGTACGATTCAGCAGCAGCTTGGGTAACAGCCAGCACGAGCAGCTTCTTCACTCCTCCGTCTTCAAAATGTTGGTAGCACGCACCGTCTTTGTAGCAGGAGCGGCTGCGACTAGAGCTGCCTGCAGCGTCGCTCTTTTGGGGTGTTGAGACAATACTGACGCAAAACTTTATGAAGTCGCCCCCGCTGTCAATACCGACTTTCACCAATGCATCTCTTTCAGCTGCCTGTCGGTATGCCATCATCGTGTCGGACCAGCTCCAGTGGGTTGTTACAAAAACTACTGTGCGCAGTTGTCTCTGTCCCTTGCCTCAGTCCATATCCAGGTCAATTGTTGAATATAGACCATCTCAGGTGGAGTCCAGCTGACGCAGTTTGCCTCGCAGGTTCGACTCGATGCTGCCACGCCCTTTCCATGATCGAAAAAACTGAGCAGCCAACGTCGCTTGTCTTCCGCTGAGGCCCAACACCTGCTGAAATCTGTTGGAACTCCCTCGCAGGCACAGGACCGTCACCAAATCCTCCAACGGATCGGCTAGCTTGTTGGCCGAAGCTGACAGCCAGGCCGCGTCCTCGAGTTGCAACTGGATGCTCGACACGACTCCCTGTGCAGCTGCCTTTGCCTTAATGGACATCGCTTGCGTGAATCTCAGACCCTCGCTGGTCAAGGGTCATCGCAGCGAACAAGTTTCTCCCGTCGGTTCGTCTGCGTGCAGCAGTGAGGTAATCCTCGGCCGATTGTGGAATGGCAACGCTGGCAGATGACTACTGAGCCAGCAGGAGGTAGGCCATCTGGAGCGGCTAAGGGAGGCCGTCCTAGCGTATGAGG